>BPLR01017086.1:0-94084 GCA_021605095.1 Caerostris extrusa | reverse complement strand
ATAATTTTAATATAATAGCTAAATAATAATAGAATAACTGAAATAATTCTCATATAATAACTAAGTAATAACAGAATAAATAAAATAATTCTAATAAATAGTTCTTCTAATGACTAATATAATTCTAATAAATAATTCTTCTAATAATTAAAATAATTCTAATAGTAACATAATAAGTAAAATAATTCTAATAAATAATTTTCTAATAACTAAAATAATTTTAATATAATAACTAAATAATAACATAAATAGAATAATTCTAATAAATAATTATTCTAATAATTAAAATAATTATAATAAAATAGAATAAAAAACAGAATAAATAAAATAATTCTTCTAATGACGAAAATAATTCTAATATAATAAATAAATATTAACAGAATAAATAAAATAATTCTTCTAATGACGAAAAAATTCTAATATAATAACTAAATATTAACAGAATAAGTAAAATAATTATCATAATAAATATAACTAAATTATAACAAAATAAACAAAATAAATAAAATAATTCTATAATAAATAATTATATTAATAATTAATAATTCTATATAATATTAATATTAATCATTATAATGACAGAATAAATAAAATAATTATAATAAATAATTCTTCTAATGACTAAAACAGTTCTAATATAATAACTAAATAATAACAGAATAAATAAAACAGAATAATTATAAGAATAATTATTAAATAATAAAATAAAAAAATAATTCTTCTAATGACTAAAATAATTCTAATATAATAACTAAATAATAACAGAATAAATAAAATAGTTCTAATAAATAATTCTTCTAATAATAAAATAATTCTAAAATAATTCTTCTAAATACAAAAATAATTCTCATATTATAACTAAATAATAACAGAATAAATAAAATAATTCTAATAAATAATTTTTCTATTGACTATTATAACTTAAATAATAAATAATGATAGAATAAATAAAATAATTCTAATAATAATTTTCTAATAACTAAAATAATTCTAATATAATAACTAAATATTAACAGAATAAATAAAATAATTATAATAAATAATTCTTCTAATAATTAAAATAATTCTAATATAATAACTAAATAATAACAGAATAAATAAAATAAGTATAATAAATAATTCTTCTAATGACAAAAATAATTCTATTATAACTAAATAATAACAGAATAAATAAAATAATTCTAATAAATAATTCTTCTAATAATTAAAATAATTCTAATAAATAATTCTTCTAAAAACTAAAATAATTTTAATATAAAAACTAAATAATAATAGAATAATTAAACGTAATTCTAATAAATAATTCTTCTACTGACTAAAATAATTTTAATATAATAACTAAATAATAATAGAATAACTAAAATAATTTGAATATACTAACTAAATAATAACAGAATAAATAAATTAATTCTAATAACTAATAACAGAATAAGTAAAATAATTCTAATAAATAATTCTTCTAATAATTAAAAAAAATCTAATCTAATAACATAATAATAGAATAAATAAAATAATTCTAATAAATAATTATTCTAATAACTAAAATAATTCAAATATAATAGCTAAATAATAACAGAAAATAATTAATTAATATTAATTCGTTGTTGGTAACACGATCAAAAACCCCCTTTTTCCACTCAAAAACCTTTAACCTTCTCTAAGAAAATAATAATTCCTTTTTTAAAACTCAAAGTTATGTCTATTAATTTTACTAAAAGTAAAACTAATTTGGTATTCAAGAAATTAAAGAAAATTTTCTTTGCCCACTCGATTTAATTTGAATTAAATTCATTGACAGTATAAATAGGATTTTGTTTCAAAATATGAATTCAACATTTTGTTTTCAAATAGTAAAAGATTACTGAGAACAAAAAAAATATTAATATTCAATTATTCTTTTATAAAAGTCTTTCGTTCAGAATGTAAAATAAATCAAATTAATTTAGTAGGTTTGTCGAATTCCATATTCGCTCACATTTTTTTTTCAGTTGTATTTGATTCAGATTATTTTAAATTCTAGTTTTTTTTTTGTTCCATAATTTCAATAAAGAATTATTAATAACGTTTTTCTATCTTTAAAGTTTTTTTTTTTTTTTTTTCTATTTCAGCAGCCATTTTGAATATTTTAACTATGAACGATTTTAATTCCGTTTTTTTATCCATTTCCTAATTTCATTTTAATTTTTAATGAATATATACTAAAATTTAGAACTTTTAGGGATTGAACTATTTATTATTTTCAGAAATGAATTAAATTAAAAAAATCAAAATATTTTACAATTTTTTTAACTTATCGAATTGTGAATATACATGTATATTTTGACTAAGTAATCTGTATGACTACGGTGAAAATTTTTCTTGGCTCTGGACCTTGATGTTCTTGAAATAGTACCTTCCTGAGACCACTGCTGCCAACAATCATGCAAAGTGGATTTCTGAAATATCGCTAAAAGAAAATCCACCTTCTCGTAGCCTTATTACCACCTCTCGTACCACATTTCAAACTCAATTAAGTTGCTAACGTTGCCTTCTTAAAGACATTCTTGACTAAAATCCCCAAATAAGTAACTATAAGTATACCCAAAATAAGTAACTCTCACGTAATTTGCATCGCGTATATAAAACAAACTGGATTTTCACATTCATGGCACAGCTTTTCAGATGTTCAAACACATCTCAAATTTCGTTTGTCTAGCAAAACTCCTTTTTTGGTGCTGAAATTTCATTTTTCCACCAATGTACATCCACCGATATTATTAGAAAATTTAAAGATTTAATGCCATGAAAATTACATTAACTATAATTATTTAAATGTATTAAATTACAAAATATGCTTAATTAATAAACACACAGTTATGATTTGCATGATTTGTACTTTATTATTTGGTAGCTCGAGCAATATATAATTAAACTCTTTGCCCCGGCCATCATAAACAACATATCATTTTAAACTATAACTCAATTTTTCTCAATTCTATACGTTTATTTCGCTTTTACTTATATATATATATATATTAATTACTTATAGATATATATATATTATTTTACTTATATTATTATAGATATATATATTATTTTACTTATAAATATATATATTAACTGTTCAATTAGTGGACATATTCTTTCATTTATTTACTCTGATTATTTGAACGCTAAAATTTTTACAAATTGCAAATTGTTATCTGTTATTTTGAAGTAACTACAATGTGCAGCATATCTCGATTGCTCATTTTGTCCCAGATTCGAATTATACCGACTAGACTACTGCCTAGACAACTGCGGATTATATTGCGCAAAAGATGTTGCTGCGATTCTGTCCTTTTTATGTCATAGATAGTATTGTACTGAAGTACCATGGGAAAGTTAAGAACGTTCTTTCGATTAGTGTTTGCCTGCAGCTATTTTTGTAATCAGACATTTTAAGTATTTTGCAATTTTTACAATGGAAAAATTAGCTGAAAAAGAGTTTGCCTTAATTTTGTGGGTGTTTTTCGCACAGAATATATATATATATATATAGAGAGAGAGAGAGATAGATAATATGTGTGTCCCATTCGATAAACCAATTCCAATATAATATAATATGTGTATAATTTTATATTAACCCATTAGGGACCAAATTCTTTTCCATTTCAAAGACATGGATAAAATTTAATATCTGCACTGTAAAATTGTCTTAAAACAAACGACTAATCGTTATCAAAAATTATAAATATATCAAATAAATTACACTCATATATAATATAAATTAAATATACACTATCATAATCATCATTTTTCTCATAATCATGGACGTTACCACTTTACCTCAGTAAAAAAAATAGATTTGAAACATTTTTCACAGTGAATAAAAAAAAATAATTTATATAATGTTGAGTTTCAGCAACATCAGTCTTAAATGATTTAATATTTAAAAAAAAAAACTCGTTGTTGTTTTGGGTCACCCAATCTTGTTTTATCCGTAGATGGATCGGATAGCTCTGAAAAATCAGGCTGAATCTTCCTTCTTCCTCGGCTGGTTTCATGGGAGTTTTATCAAATTTCTTAATGTGCAACATGATTTTCAATCTTTTGAAAATCATCAAGAAGTTTTCACTAACTCTATGTATACGTACTTTTCAGCATAGCATAGCAAAAAGCTCTCTACCTTTAAAACACTGAATTTACTACATTTATTATTGATGAATAACAAAATGCTTATACAATTTAGCATACTATTACTACTACTACACAACACCACATCACTGTGCCTAGAGCTGAGTTGCCTCTTTACAGTTTGGGAATGATGTGGGTGAGAAGTCAAATCGGGCTCTGTGACGCTCTACGGTCATATGATACCGGGACCTACGGTTTAAAGTGGATTCCTAACCACTACAAATATCCGTGGCACCGCCGGGATTCGACCCCGAAACCTGTGCTACCAAGCGCTAGCCACTCGGCCATTAGGCTCCAATTTAGCATACTGAAGAAGAGAACTCAATCTAAAGGCAAATTATTTCTTCAAAGGAGACTTATAATTTAGAGGGCAATGATTATAATGCATAAGTTGCCAAAGATAACATCAGCAATAGTTTTCAAAAAAAATGTTATAATTTAAACCTAATAGCAGAGAAATAAACTGTGTAATTTTTCCATTTCAATAAAATTTCTCTCTAGTATTGTTAGATATTTTCTTTTCCAACGTTGAATACTAATGAGCATTACCTATACTGTAATTACATATTATTTTTTATATATCATTATTTTATAATGATATAAAAATACCCTATCACCCATATTATAAAATTAGTAATGAAAATTTCGTAGATGCAATTTTATTTTGTATCTTATAATTTTCTCCTCTCAACTTTTTGACAGTTTTTCACTTTTAATGTCACCAAGTACAAAAAAAAAAAACAACATTTAATACAATATATTTCTAATGCAGTAAATAAATGTATTTTTCTAACACTCTGCATTTATAAAATGTGTGTTTCAAAAGACGAAAAATATTTTAATCTTGTAAAGGTGAATTAAAATGTATAAGAATATCACTTACAATATCTCGCTGTAAGTAGAAAACAAAATTCTTTTTTATAAGTTTCCAGAACGAAATGAATGAATAAGATTAAATATTTATTATCCATTAAAAACATATCGATATTAACCAAAATGCACAAGAATATCTTGATCATTTTAATCGATACTAACCAAAATACATAAGAATATCTTAATCATCTATCATAAAATCTCGCAGTAAGTAGAAAAAAATTTTTTTTTTTGCAGGTTTCCAGAAAAAAATGAACAAGTGAAATTAAATATTTATTATCGATTAAAATCATTGAATGTCGATATTAACTAAAATGCACAAGAATATCTTAATCATCTATTATAAAATCTCGCAATGTGTAGAAGAACAATTCTTTTTTACAAGATTCTAGAATGAAATAAACAAATGAGATTAAATATTTATTATCGATTAAAAATATTGAATATCGATATTAACCAAAATACATAAGAATATCTTAATCATCTATTATAAAATCTCGCAATGTAAGTAGAAATATAAAAAACATTTTTTTACAAGTTTGCTAGAATGAAATGAACGAATGAAATTAAATATTTATTATCGATTAAAAATATTGAATATCGATATTAACTAAAATACACAAGAATATCTTAATCAACTATTATTATAAATCTCGCAGTAAGTTGAAAAAAATTCTTTTTGCAAGTTTCCAGAAAGAAATGAACGAATAAAATTAAATATTTACTATCGATTAAAAATATTGAATATCGATATTAATCCAAATGCACAAGAATATCGTAATCCTTTATTATAAATCTCGCATTAAGTAGGAAACAAAATTATTTTTTTCTAAAAGTTTCTTTTTGAAATGTAAGAGTGAATACATAAATAAAATATTCTTAATCTACATAACTCATTTACAACATCAGTAAGAGATAAATATTGCACCTAATCTCATTTTGAATCCTTTTGTCATTACGCTTCGTCTCGTTTTGAAATATTTCCTTTTGACAATTTTCCACTGAGAATAAATTTAATAAGCATTACTTACTTCAACTATAATGAATGTAATTAATAAATTAGAAGCTAACTTTTTAATAAACAGCTAATAAGATATTGAATGTTTCCTTTAGATTAAACTAGGGCAAAAACTCTTTTAACTGAATTCCTTAAACAATCCTGTTAATTGTTCTCAATCTACTTACTCTGAAGCTTGCAATTCAGTAATGGCATTCTGTAATGCGAGACAGGAAATCTTTCGCATTCGAGTAGATTTATTTCTATTATGTCTGAACTTTGACATTCTGATGCTTAAGAAGAGATTAGAATTGTCTTTAAATAGTTAACAAACTACAATACATTCGACTAAACTGCGATGAAAACATTCAACTATAAAATATTCTTTTTTGTAAGCAGACGATTTATTTTCATCATAGAATTATATATGCGTAAACATGAGAAACAAATTTCAAAGTGAATCACGTGACCTCTATAAATGTTGCTGATAGGATAATGCAATTGAAACGCCAAAAACAAACGGCAAAGAAAAAAAAATAGATAAATTAAATTTTTGCAAAAAAACAGTACAAACTATAATAATTTTTTTCTTAAAGAAATTTTTATCTATAGCTTTGCTTCTAACTTTTAAAATTTTTATCCTTAAAACATTTTATCGACATCGTTTTATTCTACTGAACTGCAGTGAAAAAGGTTCAGCTGCAAAATATTCTTTTTTAAGGGTAGATGATTTATTTTCATCACAGATTATATATACGCAAATGTGATAAAAAAATTCCAAAGTGAATCACGTGATTGTTTTAAATATGGCTGACAGGATAATGCAACTGAAATGCCAAAAGCAACACCAACGCCAAAAAAAAAAATATTAATTAAATTTTATTGAGAAAAACCGTACAGAATATAATCGTAATAAAATTTTTGTTCTTAAAGGAACTGCTGTCAAAAATTAAGGATTAAGTAGCTTATGACTAATTCCTCGATAACAGTTATAATTCTAATAAGGTTCATCAATTGCAATCAATAAACAATCGGTAATAGCAAATCCCTGTGATGTAACAATACTGTTGACAAAAATTAAGGATTAATTCATCGATAACAGTGCGCCATGATTTCTCATTATGATCATTTTTACTGTATTTAAAAAAAATTTTCACATTATCTTTTATTTATCTTCATTTTCTGTGCGTAATGTGAAAGTTACAATGATTGATTTAAATAAATAATTTTATAATTTCAAAGTTCATGGTATATTATTATTTATTTACTATAAAACTGTAAGAGACAAAAAGTTTATTAGTAATTATTAAGATATAGATACATGAAAAACAAAAAATTTTGTAGTATTTTTTTATGTGTATGCTTAAAGAAAGTGGATTTTCAGGGAATGCTGAGTAATTATTTTTCTGAAAAGTGGTCAGTAGGATAAATAAGTTTAAACATCTCTTTGACTTGAACTTTGACATTCTGCTGCTTAAGAATAGATTAGATTTGTCTTTAAATAGTTAACAAACTACGCTATATTCGATTGAACTGCGGTGAAATTGTTCAATTACAAAAATATTCTTTCTTACTTGCAGAAGATTCACTTTCATCATCGATTATATATACTTAAACGTGAGGAACACATTTCAAAGCGAATCACGTGACCTCTATAAATATTGCTGATAGAATAATGCAACTGAAATGCCAAAACCAACAGCAATGCCAAAAAAAAAAAGTTCCATTCAATTTTATTGAGAAAAACAGTACAGACTATAATAATTTTTGTTCTTAAAGAAGTTGTTATTTATAGCTTTGCTTCTAGCTTTTTAAATTTTTATCCTTAAAACATTCAACTTGTTTTTAGCTGTTTTAAAGGCCTTTGGCTGTTTTTGTTAAGAATGTCTGGTCTTATCCTTTTGTAATTTTGATTCGTTTATACGTTCTTTTTGTTTCTACGGTAAGTGGCCAAATTTGATTGGTATAGATTGAATTTTAAAAAGCTATAAGTAACAACAACAACAAATTGTTTATTCAAAAAAATTAAATACATTTTAAACAAGGTTGATGAAAGCTGATTGTGATGGACGGCAGCTTTTATTTTATATTTTGGCAGTTAGTGAAAAATAATTGTTTTAAATGAATACATTCATATACGAAACATATAATATGACTTAAATAGAACTATTTTCTCTTACGAAAACTCTATCGCGTCTTTGTAAATACTATAATTGCCCTGGTCTTTAGTTTTGTTGTACTTAAAAATAAATGTTGTTTTTGAAAAATCCCCTAGGCCCTAAAAATAATGATACATATGTATATACTTGTATTATATTTTCATGGCATTTTTGTAAAATAACATAAACATGTTATTCTACAAAATTCATTTCCACAGTTACATTTATGCCTTTATATTAAAGAGTAGTTCAATTAGTTTAAATTTTCATTATTTTTATTTACAATTTAGCCCATTTAAGGAAAACGCAATTTATATATATATATATAATATATATATATATTCCTTTTTCTGTAATAAATTTTTCAAAATATTCCTTATTGCTTGTTATATTTAATTACAAAAAATATTTTTTGGTCTTGATGATAATTTCTTATAGCAATTAGTTGTTCTTGATATATTAATGCTGATTTTTTATCATTATTATTTTTAATATTCTCATAGATAGAAGAATAAGTCAAAGAAATTATGCGAAGTTTTTCATTTTCCCAAATTATAACTATAGATCGAAAATTTAAAAAGTAGCGTTAAGTAACATAATGTAACTGTGCTTCCCCCTACGCACTGGCAAGAACTCCCCCGTGGTGTCAGCAGAACTGATCAGTGGCCTTCAAGACTTTCACTCGATAGGAAATACTACACAACTGTGCTCCCGCTGTTAATCGTTTAGTTTGTAATCTCTTATAGGATAGAAAATATATTTAATGCAAACCTGCGTATATGTTGGCCTACAGACTGTCACCTGGAGAAAAGTCTATTTCACGCCCCTTGCGCGTACCTAAGTATCCGGTTTTCGACTTATAAGAGTGGAAACCTTCCACGAATCTATAATTATTTGTCTTTAAGTGTGTTGCATATTGTACATTTTAATTGTATATATGTGGTGTTTGTGCGTGTGTGAATAAAGCTGTGAGATTACAAACCTGTGTCTCAAGTATCTTAACCCAACCACACCCAGTTACATTCGAATTGCATATCATGCACACTGCAATGGCTTTAAAAAACGTAATGCAAATGAATAGTTTAAAATAATCGTTCTAAACTGGTGTTGAATTTTGAAACATTTTGTAACTCACCTAAAATAAATATTTTTAAATGCTTTTTCCATTTTAATAACAAGTATTTTTTCATAATTTTTTTCCATGTACATTTTTTCCCTTAATTACTTTTATAAATGCCAAAAATTAAATTTTATTTATTTGCTTTAAATGTAAAAAAATTCAGTTTTTAATGGGTGAAAAAGCTTCAATTTAAAGTAAATGCCCTGTCCATATCAATGTATAATATCTAATTCATGCTATGCCTTCAGGTAAGCAAATAGGAAGAAACAAATCAATCCCACTGTTTAATTGATTTAATAAAAAAATTGCTACCAAGTCGTAATTGAAATAAACTCGATTACTCTGAGTAATTGCGTAATTATTGAAATTCAGCAGTCAGTCACGACTAACGCATGAAAGGCTTTGAATGTGGATTAATTACTTCTCGTGGAATTACTTATTTAATCAATTAATTTTATCATCAACTCTAGTGTACACTTGTTCAGCTAAACAATATTAACCAGCCTAGAAATTATTCCTTTCCATGTGTTTACGTTTAAATTAACCATAATTCTCTTAATTTTTCTAATTTAATATAATGTATTCTTGAATGAAAACAATGTCAAATAATTAGCTAATTATTCTCGAGTTATTTGATATTGTTTCAATAAATTATTTGGTTTCATTAAGTAATTATTTCGTCAAAAAACAGTAGCAGTCGTCATTTAAATACGAAAATAATATTAATATAAAGAGAGGATTGTTCTTTAAGGAGGATAATGAAACAAAGGTTCAACAAAATATTGCTAAGATAAATATTGTTTCTAGTAAACATTATTTTTTTAGAAAAACATTTTTGTAGCATAAATAATAATACTATACATTAATACAATTTGTTATTAAATCTTGCATTTATTAAATAGATGTATATAATATTATTTCTTGAAGAATGTATTGATGATGAATAATTAACAAATAATTCTAATTATTAATAGCAAATGTTATTAATAGTTTTTAACACAATGATAATTTAAAAGAAAATAACCTGAAATTTATTATAAATAAAAATTAATTTGACAAGTATTATATCATTAATTTTTTTTTTTTTTTTTTGGAGTTTGTGGTTTTTTAGAGTTTATGATATAAATTATAGTATTATAAGTATGAAAATATATTATTACATCTTAGCTATGCATTGATTATACAGATTTATTAATTGTTAATAAAGAAAGGTATTATTTTTAAATCTGCATAATAATCGTTGCTTAAAAAATCATTTGATGGTCAATCGTTAATAATTTATTTTAATAGCTAATGATAAATAATTAAAAATAATTGATTAGCATTAATTATGTTAATAACTAAACAATTTTTAACTCAGCTGATAATTTAAATGTAACCTTATAGTCATTACAAATAAAATGCAAAAGCCATTAAAATTATAAAAATACAAAAAACAAGCAGCAAATAAATAATTAATAACTGTCAACCGATAAAATATTTAATAAGAATGCTTAAGTTTTAAATATGTTGAAGTTATATGGAATTAAAAAATAACATATTCGTGAGTTGGATTTAACACAAATCTGCGTGATATGTTAAATTACTTTTCTCCTATCAAAGAGTTGATTTTTTAATAGATGTTGAAATCAACTGTTATTTTAAAACATTTAAATTAAAAACGTTAAAATTCGTGCTACTCCTAACTCCACCTAGCATCGAGGTTGTGAAGAACTGTTAAATTCAAATGGTGTTAAAAGCTTCTAAGCTACTAGCTTTTATATATATACCAACTTCCATTTTTTAATTTTCTTAAAAAGTATTAATATATCTCATTAAAATCTATTTTCTGTTCCATCTCATACCAGCTAAGAATGAATTTCAGAAAAACTTATCTGTTTTTAGTTCTCCTTTAGTTGATTTTTACCGAATAAAAATTGCTTTAAAAATCAATTCAGATCAAATGTAAGTATGCCCGAAGGAAAGAAAGTTTTACTTTTAGATACTTGTTAAAAATGGATTAAAGGATTTAAAAGTAATGGGATGTTTCCATTGGAGTTAGTTGTTATACATAGAAAAATTCAACACATTATATTTAATGAAATACGAAATAACTCATGGCAATAATTGCCTATGGAAAAAGGATCATCATTAAAATTGACTACGTTTGCACATTTGACAAATAAAAAACGGAAATTCATCGAGAAATTAAAGTAAAGTATAATCAAATAAATATACCAAAAGATTTAGAAAATTCATAAAATGAAATTTTTAAATTGATTATTCTGTTTATCATTAAACAGAATAATAACTAAAATAATTCTAATATAATAACTAAATATTAACAGAATAAGTAAAATAACTCTAATAAATAATTCTTTAACTAAAATAATTTTAACATAATACTAAATAATAATAGAATAATTAAAATAATTCTAATATAATAACTAAATAAAATAGCAAATAAGTAAAATAATTCTTCTAATAATAAGATAATTTTAATATAATAGCTAAATAATAATAGAATAACTAAAATAATTCTCATATAATAACTAAGTAATAACAGAATAATAAAAATAATAAATAGCTCTTCTAATGACTAAAATAATTCTAATAAATAATTAATAATAATAAAATAATAGTAATAAGTAAAATAATTCTAATAAATAATTTTTCTAATAACTAAAATAATTTTAATATAATAACTAAATAATAACATAAATATAATTCTAATAAATAATTATTCTAATAATGTTGATAAATAATAATAACTAAAATAACAAAAAAATAAAATAATTCTTCTATAACAAAATAATTCTAATATAATAACTAAATATTAACAGTAAGTAAAATAATTCTAATATCATAACTAAATATTAACAGGATAATAATAACTTTTCCAAATTCTTTTTTTCCAGGTTTCACCTTTAACCTTATCTAAGAAAATAATAATTCCTTTTTTAAAAATATAATAACTAAAAGTTATGTCTATTAATTTTACTAAAAGTAAAACTAATTTGGTATTCAAGAAATTAAAGAAAATTTTTCTTTGCTAACACGATTTAATTTGAATTAAATTCAATTGACAGTATAAATAGGATTTATAATAAATAATTCTTTCAAAATATGAATTCAACATTTTGTTTTCAAATAGTAAAATATTTCTAAGAACCAAAAAAAATATTAATATTCAATTATTCTTTTATAAAAGTTCTTTCCTTCAGAATGTAAAAAATAAATCAAATTAATTTAGTAGTTTGTCGAATAATTCTTCATATTCGCTCACATTTTTTCAGTTGTATTTGATTCAGATTATTTTAAATTAATTCTAAGTTTTTTTTTTCCATAATTTCAATAAAGAATTATTAATAACGTTTTTTTCTTCTTTAAAGTTTTTTTTTTCTATTTCGGCAGCCATTTTGAATAATTTAACTATGAACGATTTTAATTCCTAAGTTTTTTTTTTTTTTATGTCCATTTCCTAATTTCATTTTAATTTTTAATGAATATATATTAAAATTTAGAACTTTTAGAGATTGAACTATTTATTATTTTCAGAAATGAATTAAATTAAAAAATCAAAATATTTTAATTTATTTTTTTAACTTATAATTTCGAATTGTGAATATACATGTATATTTTGACTAAGTAATCTGTATGACTACGGGGAAAATTTTTAATCCTCAAAAAAACATTTTAACAAATATTTTTTTTTTCACTTTTTCAAACACTTTTATTGCTTTATATTTAAAGTGCAATTTTGTTATTTTTAACCTCTTTATTTATATCAGATATCATTATAAAAGTTATATATTTAAAATAAATTTCTGAAACTTCTGAATTTTCACAAATTTATTTTTTAACTTTGAATAGATAATTGCTTTAATGTATACTTTTCTGCAAGAAGATTTTAAAAAAGAAAAAAATACATTTATTCAAGAAAAGATAGTTTAAAAAAAATTAGCGAAAAAAAAACATTTTTATCTCAAAAATAAATTTTTACTAATTCATAAAATCAAGTTAATATCTTTTAACTATTTAAAGAATATCCATTCATAAAGTGATAAAAATGGTATTTCATTCGAAAAGGGATAGTTAGTTTATAAAAATGATATTTCATTCATAAAAATGTTTCATTTTAATAATAAAAATGATAAAAATAGCACACTAAATTAGAATTTTTATTCTGAGATCATTTTATTCTTTACTGATGTTACAAATTATTTTTTCAACATTCAAATAGTTTGCAGAAATATTGTAAAGAGGTGTAACATATATTTCATTATTTGCAGATGCAAACTTATTTATTTTTTCATCTATATTTTTTTTTTTAATGTATTGTGATTCTTTCACAAAGTTAAATTATTAAGTTTTTATTATTTTTCACTCGTGGATGATTAAAATTTTATAAATTTAATAATAAACTGATACAGAATTCTATGAATGATTCTATAAATGAAAGAAATTAAATTCTAGAATTCTATAATGATATTTAAAATGAAATTCTAGAATTCTAAAATGAAATTCTAGAATTCTATAAATGAAAAATTTCGGGGTTAACAAAATATTTAAATTTTTAAAATGATGTAAACAAATCTTTTAATTTTAACTTTAAACTAAGTTTTTTTAACTTTTTAATCCTTAAAATAATAAATAAATTGAAAACAATTACATTTGTTTTACGGAAAAATAAAAGAGTTTCATCAAATAGGCATTAACTTCGGTATCATATACCTATTTTTTTTACTTTCCAATTGAATGTAGATATATACATTGATTTAAGGTTAGTAAAAAATCTATACTCTTTTTCTGACGTATTTATTTAAACCTAATAATGTTATTTTAGTGCATTTCAGTGGATACTCTACTAACGATTCTTTCATTTGCTATTCAATCATTTAAAAATAAATTTCGATTTAAATTTTTATTTAAAAGGAAAAATCAATTTCCCACTCATAAGAAGCTCTAGCTTGAAAAAAAATTCAGTTCGAGCTTTAAAAAGAAACAGCACTACAGTCACTAACACAGTACCGAGATTTTTTTCTCTGAGATTAAAATAATCATCTATTACTAATTTTGGATTCCGGAACACGAATATAAGGGTCTGATGACAGAGTGACTAACGCTCTGTAGTTCGTTGTCCCAGGTTTCGTGTTCGAGTCCCAGGGGTGCCATGTATGTTTGTAGGTGTTCGGAATCCATTTTAGGACGTAGGTTCCGGTCTAATATGGTTGTGGAACATTGGACGTCGGACTGACTACCCTGCTCCGTAAAAAGAAAACATCTCCTGTCTGAAAGCATGCTAGTAGGCAGAAGACCTTGGCCCACCATGGGGCTGATGATAATGATGAACACGAATAAAGCAATGAAAATTTGCAATTGGCTCCCATTCTTAAGATATTTGTAACTTAATATCTTCAATGTGCAACAATGATTTTAATCCCCAACCCTGGTAGACTGAATAATCAATATTTTCGAGATTTCTTCAGATTACTTTCTCGTTGGTATTGTGAATCAACCAAAATAAATTTTAAATAAAAATCAAATACCATTTGCATATAATATTCACGTCCTAACCTGGTTCTGTAAAGTAAAAAGAGGAATCAAATACCATTCATTAGGTCAGAGAATTAGTAAACAATATTTTTCATATGTCCCCATAAAATATTCAAAGGCATCCCAATCCTAAATTATCCAAGTCCACCTGCACTTTTAAAATATTCAAATGGTATTTTTTTTAAGTAAAGAAAGTAAAACATAGTATTTTTGTTTATTTGTTTACATTACTTCAATGCCCATGTACTAGTCCCTTGGAATGCAACGAATCTTTGGATTTTTTGTAATATTTAAATGTCTTTAATAAAATATAAAGATTTTTATTAAAAACATTTTAAATGCTTTTAATCAAAAACGTTATTTATTAATTTGGAGATTAATAAATAAAGTTTTTGATAAAAAGCAAATTTTCGATTGCAAAGTTGAAAAGTTTAATATCAACAACCATCTGGCTCCATTCTTATTGTTGCTGCTGTTGTTGCTGTTGCTGTTGCTGCTGCTGTTATTGATGCTGTTATTGTAGGTGCTGCTACTGCTGCTGTTGTTGTAATAGCGGTCAACTGGCTAGCGCTCTGGCCTTTGATACCACAGGTTTCAGGTACGAATCATGGTGGTGGTATGGACGTTTGTTAGTGGTTCGGAATCCAAGTCCGGAATATGTAGGTCCCGGTCTACTTATCTTAAATGTGCAAACAATGACCGTAAAGCCAAAACCAAACCAAGTCCATTAGTAATAAACAATTTTATTCACAAGCTCGGTTCACTGCAACGTCGAAGATTTTCAGAGTTCTCGAGTCTACGACGAATCTAATTGCCTGATTTGCGGTAGATCTTAATTACCACACGACGTGATACACGAAACCCCAAGGAGATCACTTTAAAAACAGACGGAATCTCCGGCCTATTCAGTCACACCGGAGAAAAGAACAAAACAATACTTATTGACTCGCAGCAGAACTCTCTTTCTCCTTCTCCAAAACCTCCTTTAAAAAAAAAATCCGTCGAAAGGAAGAGGATCAGCTTCCCTCACTTCTCATTTTAGTGGACAATTCCTCAGATATCACCATTCCGATGCAGTAAATCATCACGTAGTCCATATCGAGTCTATAATTGTTTCGAAATGTGAAGGTCGAACAGACCGACAATCGCTAATTTCATGAGATGTCATTATCTATGATACTGTTTATCTGCTATCAGATATGAGTGATAGATTGTTCTCATTAGTATAATGATGCATGTAATATAATTAACTAATTGCATGTAATATAAGTATCCACAACACTGTTTATCTGCTGGCAAATTTGAGTGATAGGTTGTTATTGTGAACTTGTTAAGGAATATATATTCGTCTTTCCTGGGAACGAAATGCTACAACTCTTCCGGTGGAGAAAATCTACAACATGGTTGCGGATAGATTAGAAGCAATTATTTGAACTAGTACAGTCAAATTTTCGGAAATTTCGAGCACAATCACCCCTTCTAATTGTATTCACATTCATATGTCTTAAACATCATCAAAAAATTCCGTAATCGTGAAGATTTTTAATTTTTAATTATTAAAAACTCCTTTTCTTTATTGAATAAAAGAGCATTGACAGTGTGGAAAATAGGCAATCTGGCAAGTTGGATAGATTAAAAAATAGCGACATACTAATAGGGTAGGGAAAGTCAATTCAAAATAATTTTAAATTTTAATAATAACGTTTTAAAATGCATAACATCAAAAGTGCAACTAGATGAGAAAACTTAACAATACACGTAATAACTTTCAAAATTTTAGCTTAGGACTTTTAGAGTAGAAGAACTAAATTGTAGTTCTTCTTGTCCACTTCGTTATCTACGGTAACTGAACAGATTGATTTCCTTGCTCGAAAGGGCACTAAATTGTTTCAACCAAATTATTCTGGAGTGTCGTATTAATCTGCAAAACTATATATAAAATGAGGACCTTTTCAGAGTTACAGGAGAGAATAAAGTGTAATAATTGGAGTGAGACAGAGCTTGATACAATACCTGACAAATCTCGCCGAAATGCAATAACTCTTTTCAGACTTATAACAGAACATGACTCTCTAGATGAACACTTATATCGTATAGGTGTTCACTTATACGGTACACTTATATCGTATATGAGCTGTCGTATTTGTGGTTTGAAAGAGCCTATGAATAGAAAATACGCGCAATGTTGCAAGACACCTCCATGGAACTGACTCTGAGATTGCAAGATATTGGCGTGCCAGAGAGCTCTTAGGCTCCATGGTTTCGGTCTTTACTTCTTCTAATGTGTTTTGATGTTTTTTGTTCTTTCTTTGTTGTATTTGTTTATATGTATGTACTCCCCATCATCATTAGAAATAAACAAGTAATATAAAAAAAAATTTAAGTCATTTCCTACTTTGGTCAACAAAGAAAATTTTTTTTTTATTTACTTGTTATTAAATAATTACAATTAATATAAATATGTATATACATATGACAGAATCACAATATTAAGTGGCAAAATAGAAAAAGAATTTCCTTGCAATTTTCCATTTTCCTTTCTATATAGGGTGTTGGACTATTATTTTTGTTTATTACTGGTAATTTAATTTAATTAATGAATTAATATTTGAGAAAAAAACTATATTAACATCAAATGTCATCCACTACAAGTTCAAAAAAAAATGTATTTGAACTTGAATAAAGAAGAATAAAAAGTATTTTACTAACGATTGAAAATTTTAACAAGATATATAAATATGTATAGGGAGAGTGTGAACTAATAGTAGAAATTGAAAAAATAAAAGGAATAACTTTCAAAATAGCTTTGGGCCACATATATCTGACTATCACCTCTAAGACGTAATCGATTGGCCCATTTCCGCTTTTTAAAACGGATATTTATTTACCTTTCCACACAACCAGAGATCTATCAATACATGCGCCTCTTTAATTTGGGCTCTCTTTTTTAATTAAAACATGATTTTTAATTAAGTTACAAAACTACGCTTTAATTACCATGTAATCGGAACTAATTTCAGCCCACACACCTGGTCACTAATTATAAATTCTAATTTTTAGAATAAACGTGATCTCCTCTTATTTCTTTGGCTGTTTATTTAAACTTCAGAATTCCAGGTTTTTGTATCATTATTATTTTATTTCATATATTTCGTTAATGAGATACGAAACATGTAAAAGTGTTGTTAAGGAAAAAAAAAAAAAAAAAAAAAAAAACATTTTAGATAAAAATTAAAAATCCGAAAAACTCGAGAATCCAAGGCCAAGAAAGAACAATTTCGAAGCCAAGCAAAGCGAACTCGAGAATGATTCTAATTAAAACCGCATTCTTTTTTTTTAAACGAGAAATAGTTTTCATAATGTTTTTGAGATAAGCTTTAATTAGTTTAATAAGTAAAGAGGAAATCTAGTTTATCTTTTTTTCTTCCTAAGGATTCAAATTTAGAACACAACTGGCTTTTTTCAAATTAGAATTGCATAATTATAGTGTTGAAGCAATAGAGATAAAATATCTTTAATTATGCATTCGTTAATGTTTAATATTCCAACCTCGGTTATCCAACCTCGGTTATTCATGGTTCAATATCCTGGAAGAGTTCTAACATATTTGACTTTATGCAGACTGCAACATAAGGTCATGCTACTCGGTGTCATGGTTCACACTACACTTAAGACCTCTCGATGATGTTAAATGGTTAAGGTTAAGAAACAATTTCTTACTCCATGAAAATAATTTAAAGTAATACTATATATAATATATATATACAGGGTGAACATTATATTTAAAGTGCCACTTTCAAAATGCTGTAAAAAAGCCCACACTCGTCCCACCAGCTTGAACAGTGCAATGAGTTCAAATTTGAACTGCAGATACTTAAAGGCCACGGTTTTCATTCATCTAGGGAAACCGATATGCTGTACGGCTTTCAAAAAAGTTTCAAAGTGCATTAATAGATGGCGATGTAAGCGGCATAAAGAAAATGAATTTGGCTGCCAGCGATAATTTGAATTGAAATTACAGCGTATTTGGCATGAGTTGCTCATTAAACCAACTGTGGTAATCCATGTGCTCCCGTGATTGTTTCGGTTTTTGACTGAACAAGTGGCTTCCAAGTCATTCAACATGCTTGTGACACTGTTAATGCAAAGCCCATCGAAAGTCCACTTTCCAAAATGCAAAAAGCCCATCGAAAGTCATTTGAACCAAACTTAAAGAAGGGAAAACGGTGGATGAAAGAAAAATCGGTGAAAATGAATTTTTTTTTTTGTTGCCATACCGTTTGCTCCTTCTTCAAATCTCTTCAAACTCAAATTTGAACTCATTGTTTGAAACGAGTGATTCTTTTTTACAGCATTTTGAAAGTGGGACTTTAATTATAATCACCCTGCATAGGTATATATTTGTGTATGCGTAGTCAAAAATCAGATTATTTTTTTATTTTAAACAATATACATACATTCAAAATAAATTACAAATTTACATTCTTTAATTAGAGTTTAATATGAGCAATTTGATTGTATTTGTTTAATAATATCGGAAAAATTTGGTTTAATGCCCTCTGTTAATGCAATTCGAAGATCTGTGATTGTTGTGACTAATCCTCAGTATCCGGTAGCGGGACGGAACCCCATGAATAGTCTATTCATGGATGGAGGAAAAAAGGAGCAGCTTCTGTTGTGATGGGCCCCCCCGTTGGTAGAAGTCTGACTTTGTCTGACGAGTCACAGATTCTTCTTCCGGAGGACTTTTATGGGGAACTACCCCACATTTTCGTATCATAGGGCATAAAAACCAAGAAAAACCCAACCACGGTAGTCTGACTAACGAGACAAAATACTGAATATCACAAAGGCCATCATCTCTGCTCGTTTTTCAAAGCGGCCTGATGGCCAATTGGATAGCGCTCTGGCCTTTGGGACCATAGACTTCAGGTTCAAATCCTGTCAGGGACATAGATGTTTGTGAGTAGTTCGGAATCCACGTTAAACTGTAGGTCCCGGTCTAATATAACTGTAGAACATTGAGCATAGGTTCTACGTTCTAGTTATATTAGACCGGGACCAACCGATATATATTTAACCGGGACCGCGATCTCCACAAGGCTATCCCGTAAAAGAAGCCATCTTCTGTCTCGAAATCCACCGGTAGTCAGACGGCCTTAAGGCCCCGTGGGGCTGTTGCACCAATGAAGAAGAAGAAGCAGCGTTAAATTTTCGAAACTTTCGAGCGCAATTGTACTCATCGTACCTAAATTGTACCTTCTAATTGTACTCGCATTCAATTGTACATGTTTTAAACATCGTCAAAATAATTCTTAATATATTCTCTGTTGAATAAAAACTAATGTATATTCAGAGCATTGAATATTGTGAACAGCTGGCAAGTCGCTAAGTCGGAAGGGTTAAAAAATAGCTTCGCAATAGGGGAGGGTAAGACATTTTTGTAGGTTTTAATTGAAATAAAAATAATTTTAAATTATATTATTAAAATTTTAAAATACATAATATCAAAAGAGCAACTAGATAAAAAAATCAAAATAGAAGTAATAACTTTGCGACGCATATATCTGACTGGCACCCCTAACACGTAATCGATCGGTCCGTTTCGGTTTTAAAACGGATATTTACCTTTCCACACAAATCAGAGGTCGAACTATACATGCGCATCTTTAATTTAGTGCCCTCTTTTTAATTAAGCAACATGATTTTTAATTAATTTACAAAATTATGCTTTAATTATCATGTAATCAGAACTCATTTTAACCCAAACAGCTGGTCAGTAATTACGCCACTAATTATAAATTCTAATTTTTAGAATAAACGTGATCTCCTCTTATTTTCTCGGCTATTTATTTAAACATGAGAATTTCAGTTTTTATTATTATTATTATTTTATTTCATATTCCGTTAATGAGATACGAAACATGTAAAAGTGTTGTTAAGGAAAATTAAAAAAAAAAAAAAAAATTTTGATAAAACTCCGAAAAACTCGAGGAATCTAACACCAAGAAAGAAGAATTCCGAAGCCAAGTAAAGAGAACTCGAGAAAGATTTTAATTAAACCGCATTCTTTTTTAAACGAGAAATAGTTTTCATAATGCTTTTAAAATAAGCTTTAATTAGTTTAATAAGTAAAGAGGAAATCTAGTTCATCTTTTTTTTTTCTTCCTAAGGATTCAAATTTAGAGCACAACAGGTTTTTCAAATAAGAATTGCCTGATTATATTACAAAATGAGTGTTGAAACAATAGAGATAAAATATCTTTAATTTTGCATTCTTTAATGTTTATTATTTCAACCCCGCTTATTCACCAATATCGTGGAAAAGTTATAACAAATTTGACACGGTGTCCAGGTTCATAATAACTTAAGTTAAGGTTAAGGTTATGTTCCAAACTTTTGAATACCTTACTTCCATGAAAAAAAATCAAAAACGTTGTATACAAATATACATATGAATATAAGTACACAAATAAGTACACATATAAGCACACAAAATATATATATATATATATATATACGTTTAAAGTAAATAATTAAATTTTTCTTTATAACCTTCATCAAACTTTTACTAAAACAGATTTATTGAAATTTTATATAAAATACGATATCAAAACTCATTTGTTTATGAGAAATAAATAAAAATTTACAATTTATTACAATAATTATATTTAAAAATGAAGGTTGCACAAAAGATGTCAATTATAATATCATTAAAATATGAATTATTTTTCCTTTAAAATTTCTATTGCATTCATCAAATATATTTTAAAATTCATTATGATCAAGCTATATCTGTTAATATGCTAATATTAATTTTAATTAATCGTAGCTTGAAAACTCGCAAATATTACTACTATGACTAAAATAATTTAACCATGTTTTCTTTAATATTTATTTAAAATACAAAAGTTATTAAAGGTTCTTTATGGTAGCCTATACTTTTTAATCAATTTGTAATAAAGCTGAAATCAAAGATAATTAAAAAAAGATAGATAATTAAAACTTCTTTCAAATATTTTTAAAATATAATTAGTTTCCAAAATAGTTATTCTCTTTGAGATGTCCAATATACTGAACAGTAGACCTTGGTTTTGGAAACATGTGATACTAATAAATAAATAATGTTTTCCATTCGTGTAAATTAGACTTCTTTTTTTTAATAAAATATTTCTTTAAAAGTGTTTGAGAATTTATTATCTATCTTCAAAACAAAATGTATATATAATGAGTTGCAAAGATATTCTGTCAATTTCCATGTCTTATAAATGCAACTAACTAAAAAATTCAAAAGAGTAGGAAAATTCCCTCTTTTGATATTTTACAGCTGCAGTTTGATGTTATAAATAAAATAAGTGCTACTAGAAACCCCATACATATTCTACTATTTCTATTCTCTAATATTCTAAAATATTCTGCTATTTCTATTCTCTGCTATTCTTGTTTTAAAGGAAAAGCAAATGTAATGATTACATGAAAGTTACAATTGCAGTCGTTTGTATAGTTTCTTTTTGTTTCATATTTTTATAAAAAATCTCTCTGAGAAATTTTTTAATAAATTAAAGATAATTTTAGATAATAATTATTTAATTTTTTTTAATTAATAATAATTTTTAAATTTTACAATAATAATTTTATAATTTTTTATATAATTTTTAAATAAATTTAGTTTATTTTAATTTTAATTTACAACAAATTTTGGTACTTACGTATTAACGCCACCGCAGCTACAGATTTGTCGGTTTTTAAGTGGCGCCAATCTACACTTAAAATTTTTGTGACAAATCATAAAATATATAAAACACTTTATTTAAAATCAAAACACTTTCAAAATTCAAAACACTTTATTTAAAAACAAAGTAGTCACTTGGATTTCGGTGGAAAATGGGCCGATATAGAGTTTAACATAGATTCAAAACGGTCTCTATTTTGGCGCATTGGCAGCTCTTTATTGGCGCATTAGCGCAACTACCACTGCAGTGGCGTTAATACGTAAGTACCCAAATTTTTATAATAATAATAATAATAATATAATTTTTTTAATTATCTCATTTTTATAGGGCATATTTCTAACAATCCATTTTTTTTTATTATTTTTTTTTTTATTAAATTCACAATTGTATACTAAAATTCTTTTAAAAAATATTTAACATTAGAAAAATTTTCTTACTTATTCAAATTTTGGTTTCCCAGTTGTTTGTGAATGAAGAAAACTTTTAACTAAGATTGGCAGATTTCTACAAAATATTTTTTTTTTTTTTTTGACAGTTTGAAATGCAAATTACATAAACAAATTTAATTTTATTAACAAAAAACCTAATTAGATAAAAAAAATAAATAAAGTTATAATTTATATTTGTGTTATCTCAAGGAATATATTTGCTAAATAACTGCCAACAATTAAAAATAGGTGTATTAAGTATAACTCAAGAAATGAAAAATCTAATATTTTTATTACATTACCAATAGTTTTCAGTTATTATAATTTATTTCTTTAACTTAATTCTTAGAACTTTTATAATGGCAACGGTATTCACAATCTTGGGAAGGTAAACAGTCTTGTTGGTGATTACACATTTAATAAAAATGCTTATGTTGCCACTTATATCAATGTAAGCAATCATAAACAACTTGTGACTATTTATAGTAATTGTCTGCAAATAATATGAAATTCATTTTCAGAAATATTTTTTTTTCAGAAAACTGTGATTCATCTCTGCGATCATTAAAGAATGAGATCAAAACAACTTGTAAATTATTTAGAATACTGATTTTTGAAATTCAAATAATTTTATTATTTAAAATAAATACATTTTGTATTGATGTATTAAAATGAAAAAAAATTCATTCAGGCCAGAGCATTAGATTAACAGAGTGTAATGCCTGAATTTGTTTTGGGCATTTTTCAAATATATAAAAATATAAAAATATAAAGGTCTCAAAAGATAATGTATTCAGCAGCAAATATTCTCTTAAAAGAGATTTAATCGCAGAATGAGGGCCGTTGAAGTTTGGCTTCAAAAATTCTCCTCATAAAACGTGCCAAGTTGAGATTTCCAAGTGAAGTGAATTGGAAATAGTGCCTGATAACCGGATTACTACATTTGGCGACTTATCTCTCTATTGACGCCATAAAAAAATAGTCGCATGGAAATCAACGGCCCCTATTTCGTGTACTTTGGCCGACTTAAATATAAACAAATTTAGCCTTAAAGAGAATATGAATAAGTTATAACACTAAAAACATATTTTAAAAAAATACACACAACATGACAATGTGACAGTTATGAAGAAGTTTCTTTGTGTTAATAAAATATTTATGTGCATAATATATATCAAAACGCAAAATTCTAAATCTAGCTATACCAAAGTGCTAAAAAATTAATAATAAATCCAAAATTCATTCATTTTCTTTCGACAAATCTTTTGAAATTAATTTGCTACGGGCTATGATTTTCATTTATTATTAACTTTTTTAAAACCCAATTCAATATGCAGGTGTATCATTTCAAGATTATAAAGTAAAAAGGGAAACTTAAATATGTATAACACCACAGTCAAAAAAATTTTTTAAAAAGTATCCATTTGCTTAGATGATAGAAAATATCTTTATGTTCATTGGTTTAAATTAAATTTAGCATTTGAATATATGTTATAAATTATAGTGATATTAGTTATTTTTGTAATAATAAACACAAAAACAACTAATAGAAACAACATGTTCAAAAAAGAAATAATAAAAACATGGTGTTTCCTATCAAAGTACAATTTAGCTCAAAATAAGTATTGAATTGACTATTTTATTAATAAAATTGAAACATACAGTATTTTTTTTATTATTTAATGTAGTTAAAGTGGTATTATTTTGTCACGATGTTTATTAATGTTTGATTTTATTTTATGCATTTTATAAGTATTATTCTGATAATGGAATCCGTATCATGCAAACATCAAACGCATTTTGTTTTTCTATTTGACGTAATTTACAATCGTCGCATTTGTATATACAAAATTCTATTTCCTATTGCAAATTTTGTTCCTAAAATTTGCACTCAAATAACATTTTTCTGGGGTTTTATTTGTTTGTTTGTTTTTATTATTTTTCTTGTTGTTTTGTCTATTTGGCAAAACTCAGTTCTACGTTTTCATTAATACTTTTATTTCTTTTATAGAGATCAAATTTTCTATTTTAACATAAAATTATTTTAAAATTAAATCTACCACTAATAATCTGTTGCATTCATTGAAATAAATTAGAAAATTTCTGCTCAGAATAAATGGTGTTGTCATAAATGAAAGAAATGTAATTTCTATAGTAAAATTTAAATTAATTTTTAAATAGTGTTGCCATAAATGAAAAAATGTAATTTCTATAATAAGAACATGTTTACTATCAAGTAACAATTTAAAAATAAACAACAACAGCATTGACTATTTTTTACTATTTTACTATTACTATTATTTATTATTATTTTTCTCAACAACATTGGCTATTTTATTAATAAAATATTATTATTACAAATTATTATTATTTAATCAGGTAAAAATTTGTATTTAAAATTATATTTATTTCTTTTATGGCAATACCATTTGTTCTGAAAGTTTCTATTCAAAATAAGTGGCGTTGCCATAAAGAGAAAGAAATATAATTTGTATATAATTTTCTCTTCAGAAAATAAAAAAGATAATGAAAATTTAAAAGAATAAGGACTCTACATATATTAATACTAGGTTAAACAATTGCTTTAACTTCCAAGTGTCTTTTTCAGAGAATTATTAAAATTGTTGTTTCTTATCCCACTTGGTAGACAGCAACATCTAGACCAAGTCAAATTGCGCTGTTGACGTGGAAACAGGCTGCTACGTGGAAACTGTTGCCGTGAAACCAGCTGTTGCTGTGGAAGCAAGTTGTTTTTTATTCTAAAAAGAACATTTTTCTTCCAGTTGAGCTTTGCCTTTGAGATGTTACCATCAACCCTGTATAGTTTGTAAATATTGCTTGTAAATAAATGAAGAATCCATAAATGTTTTGTATGGATTGATCAATACTTCTCGAACCACTAGAAAGCTGCGGCTAATAGAGAAAAATAGAACTACCGATAGAAGAAAAACGATAGTCGTAGTGACGGGTGGCTTCTGCTGTGATGGAGCACCCGCAGGTAAATTCTGCCTTGCTCATGACCCTGAAAAAGGAGGGCTATGCCTTCCGGGAGGGAATTTTTAGAGGTAACCACCCCTTATTTGCGTATCGTATGGAAGAAAACCCAGAAAACTAACCCGGTGGTAGTCAGACTCACGAGGCAAGATGCTGAACATCACAAACGCCATCAGGTCTCCTACATTTGAAGCAGTGTCTACAACAAAACAACTAGCGGATTACCTCCACCTTAATGCTCAGCAGTTGCGCACGTTGCAACTGAGCCACGAGTCGGGCATTATTAAAACATATACATAGCGTTAATTTAAATTGAAAATCTTAAAATTTCATAGATTTTAAAAATTAAAAACTTAAAGATTCCAAATTTTTTTCTTACAAAGTCTATAATTACATTAATGTTTGTTAAATAAACTTATCATTATTATTATGTTCAATTTTGCTCTTTAAATACAATTTTTTGTTCAAAAAATGAATCAAATGGTTTTAATGAAAGTAAATAGTAGTATTACAATATTAGTTTTTATTCTATCGATATTATTCGCTAAAGACTATTCAACGTGATTTTAATTGGCAGTATTGCAATAGTAGTTTTTATCATGCCTTGCTTACGAATACATAACGTAATTTTAATTAGTAGCATTACAATAGTAGTTTTTATTCTATCAGTATTATTTGCTTAGGAATATTTAACGCGATTTTAATTCTTTTGGAAATACTCAATAAAAAACGGATACTTAAAATGATAATAAATTAAATACTTAATAAAAATAATAATGATTAAATAATAAAAATAATAATGATAAAATACTTAATAAAATAATAATGATAAAATATTTAATAAAAATAATAATGATAAAAATATTTAATAAAAACGTTCAGATTTCTACATTTCGATTTTGCCTTTGATAAATCAATAATGTAACTAATGAAATTAAATACCTGCATTCAAGCTATGGGCTTTTTTATTTTATACATTATTATGTGCTTGAGAAGATTGTTTTTAATTCTTTTGAAATATTACAAAAAAATTCATTTCAAATTTTTAATCACTACTGTCTTGTTTTTGCTATATCAAAATCAATGTCAAATCAGATTTACATTTTTATTCCTTATTTTTTAATTAAAGTTCAAAAGTTTCCTTTGATGCAGTTTTTCAGCCAAGATGGAGACCTTGGACGTGGAATCGTAGCTTTCAGTTTCAAAAAGAATCTCTCGAATGTTGCCCTCTAACATTAAAATCTTCTTTCTTTGTTAAGTATGGCGTCCACCATTTACGGAATTTTTTAGTTTTTGCGCTATAGCGTCAAGAGAGGTTTGCCATCAAGATATTTCAACTTCGGCAGAGCTTTTATTACGTCCGTTTCTGTACATTTAGGCTGCAAAAATTTAAATACAGATTAATCATTAAATATTTTTTCTAAATTTTAAAATGTTTGGGGTGAAAGGGGTTTCTGAACTTTTATGGCGTCTGCTTCTGTACAATTAACAGTAATTTTCTATAACTAATGGAAAATGAAACTTATCGGCGATGTGATTTCTAATGATAAACATAATAAATTTGCTACATTTTACCAATATCTGTATTCAAAAACTTGGTACAAAAAATAATAGGTATTCAGTACAAGTTATGGGCTAGTTACTGTTTAAAATAATAAATTGATTGTTTCAATGACAATAATGATAGTTTCAAAAAAAAAAGTAATGTTTGTGAATGATGCTTTTAATAAAAATATGTTTGCCTTCAGGGTTAGTTAAATTAGTTTGTTTTTATCCATAAATGTTCGCCCTAAATAAAATCACCAAGTAATATAAATTTAATAGAAAGTACCACTCGAAAATGTAGTTGGAGGCTGTTCTCATAGCTCAATTTTGTCCGTATTAAGAGTCACACCTTTTTATAGTTAATCCTCTGGTGAGCTGATTTATGTATTATTTCGTTTGGCTAGACCAGGGGTCGCCAAACTACGGCCCGCGGGCCAAATCCTGCCCGCCGGAAGATTCTATCCGGCCCGCGGATAGAATTTTAATTTGACGGTCCGAGCCAAATTAAAATAAATATATATTCATACATTACTTTTACTTTCTCAATTTTTTGTTCTACAAAACCATAAGTCTACGGAAATAGCAAGCACAGACAGCTTTCAATCTGAAAGGATTTACAAGTTGAATTAATTGAGTTAAATTCTAACAATCATCTCAAGCAGTTGTTTCTAAATATATGCCAAAGTTAGAGTTTTACAAATCAATATCGAAAGTAGGTTTCCCAAATTCAATATCTCACGGCCGGAAAATCAGTGCTGTGTTTGCTTCATCTGATATATGTGAACAAGTGTTTTCAACTATGAATCTTAGAAAGAATTATTTCAGAAGTAGACTGACAGATGATCATTTGCGATTCCTTATAGTAAGGTTCTCACTTCGAACCTCACTATAAGGAATTTTAAAAATGAAATCTCGATTTCATTCTGCTCATTAACATATTTAAATTGTAATAGCTGTATATTGTTTTTAAAATTTTATACAAGATTTTTCTTGGGCCGCCAACCTTTTTTTTTTTCAATTTTTGACCCGCGACCGAAAAAGTTTTTTTGGAGACCCCTGGGCTAGACTATAAAAAATATCCAAGATCTGGAAAATCATCAGGAATGCAGCAGAAAACAGTACCAAGGAAAATGTAGTTTAATCATCACTTTTTTTTTTTTTTTTTTACAATATAAAAATTCTTCATACATCTGTTAAATGCAGAAATTTGAATGATTTTTATATTGTAAAATATATCTTTATATATTACTATTTATGAACCCTGACATTTATATCTATTTTGGAAAATTATTTTTTTATATATTTTGGAATATTATTATTTCCTTTTCCGGTAGGCCAGAGTGGTTTGGGGTTTCAAAAATTCCACTGATGGTAGAGTGGTTACTAAATCTCCACTTGGTTCAAAACTCAACAAGTTAAATCGAACTGAAAGTTCCAAGAGCACGATAAAATTGGAAACTAGTATGTCCTTCCATTGAGCTTGAAGGAGGAAGAAGGGGTAATGGATCAATCCTCCTAGATGCATCTCCATTGGGGTTATTTCCCAACTATATTGTTACAACATAGGTACAGACAATCCGGTCCCAGGATGCCGGGTAACTAGATATGTAACCTGCTGCATACCAGCCGCTCTAGTGGTGACTAAGCAGTTGAAAACAGCAACAATCTTACCTTCTCAATTTAAGATTGATTAAGGGGAAATATGGATTTCTTATTATTCCATAATTAGAATATTCATTTATAAAAAAAAAGTATTCTTCTTCCCTGTTGTTACCTTAGCCATGAACCAGTCGCCTGTGACGGGGTCTATTAGACTGGGGTCTAATGGACCCCTGGCTTTCCTGCGTCAGGGGAATTAGTAACATATTGGTTCTTCTTCATTGGCGCAACAGCCCCATGGTGGGTCAAGGCAGTCTGCCTACTGGTAGATTTCGGGTAAGGATATGTTTTTCTTTTCACGGTGTAGAGTTGTCAGCTTTAAGCCCTAAAGTCATACAGTCATAGTCAATCATATTAGACCGGGGGACTGAATGGCCGATCGTCTAGCGCTCTGGCGTTCGATGCCACATGATTCATGTTCAAGTCCCGTAGGTGTAATGGAAGTTTGTAGTGATTCGGACTCCACTTTATGCCAAGGGTCTCGGTCTCATATAACCGTAGAGCGTCACGGAGCCCAGTCAGACTTCTCACCTACATCATTCCCAAACTGTATAGAGCCAACTCAGTTTAGGCACAGTGATGTGGTGTGGTGTAATAGTTACATTAGAAGGGGACCTACAGTTTAAAGTGGATTCCGAACCACTATAAGCATCTATGGCACCGCTGGGACTCGAACCTGAAACCTGTGGCACCGAGCGCAAGAGCACTAGTCACTCGGCCATTAGATCATAAAAAGTCTACAGCAACAGAAATTAAAAAAATACTCATTTTTACTATTAATCTGTTTCTTTAAATTTTTTTCCCTTCATGTATAAGTGTTTATGCGGAACAATGGCTAATAATGGTAACTTACCTGTCCCTCTTTTATTGAGAGGTATAAAGGGTTGCCGTAAAGTACAAGGGAAACTAGCTTTGGACACAGATTAAGCCATTGCAGAGATGCTATATCATCAATAAGGTTTCTAAAAAAAAAATAATTTGGTTATTTAATTGGTTTTCTCATATGTTTGGTTTATATTATTTGGTTATTTAATTGGTTTTCTTATATGTTTGGTTTATATCATTTGGTTATTTAATTTGTTTTTATTATTTATATTTTTGGTTTCAATTCCTTCTATTAGCTCATACTCTCCCTATATATCTGGTTCATTTTCAATCGTTCATAAAATACTTTTTTTCATCCACTCAAGTTCAAATGTTTTTGGTTTATATTATTTGGTTTTTCAAATATTAATTCATTTTAAATATAATTAATTCATTTTAGTTTTATAACATTATTTAGATATTTAATTTAAAAAAATGTTTTTCTTTCTGCATTTGGTTTAAATTGTTTAAAAAAAAAAAATGTTATTTAATTGGTTTTTTATATGTTTAGTTTATATTATTTGATTATTTAAATTGGTTTTTCATATGTTTGGTTTATATTATTTGGTTATTTAAATAATATTAAGATGTGTTGAAACTCAGGCTTTATATAAAATATATCGAGGATTTTTAATTTTTTATCTTTTCAAATAATTAAGTCAGTCAATCTATTTTTTTAAAAAATATTTAAATAATATTTTTTTGAATCAAAATATTTGTGAAATGTTTATTGAAAAGTTTTTTGTAAAAGTTACTTAAACTTAAATTCATACAAATATAATTTCGATTTACGATGAACCTATATATACTCAGTCATCTAATTAATGCCATTTCATGGAACGTATATACTGGATGAGTCTTTCGAAATTTATTTATATGTTTACAAAAAAAATACACTTAATTGGATTTTCTATATTTACTCGTTTACTGCTACGGAGAGTTTCATCTTAACACTGAATCGACCCTGATGTGATTCTCTACTTAATGGATGAAGAACTTCTAAGAAATAAACATGTTTGATACTTTATTGAACTAACTATAAAAACATTATCCGTGATTATTATTTATTTACTTAAAAATTATACTTTAGAAATTCTTAATAAATAATTCTAAAATAAAAATTAAAAGAATAAGTTCTAAAATAAAATCTTCTTTCTAAATTACAATTGAGAACTTATATTTAACTTCTTACAATTTAGAACTGATTTATATTAAATTAAAAACTTCTTTCTAAATTATATTTTAAAACTTATATTAACTTCTTAGAATTTAGAAACTTTTTATATTAAATTAAGAACTTCTTTTTTATATTTTAAAACTTATATTAACTTCTTAGAATTTAGAAACTTCTTTAAATTAAATTATATTTTTTTTAAACTTATATTAACTTCTTAGAAATGTGCTTTATATTAAAGAACCAAATTATTAAATATATTAAAATGATCAACTTTAAAGATTTTTAAAGATATATGCAAATAATGCATATAAGAAATTTTTATGCTCTTTTATTTAATTCCTCATATAGAGTTGGATATAAAAGGATGAATTAAAGTTTTAATAAAATTATGCAGTCATGGATAAAAGAAGAAAATAATTGTCATTGTAGAAAAGTCATGTACTTCGAATCAGGATTCTTGTATTGCACAGTTTATGTTACAAATGCTGTTTCTTGACTGAATATCATGGATAATTTTTTATTTTTAATAATAAATAAATAATATATTTAAAAAAATTGTTGCGTGTATATATTGTTGTAATTATTGTTGCATTGTTGTAATTGTTGTAATTATGTATAATGTATTGCTTGCGGGTATTAAACAAATATGGTATGTATTGTATGTATATGTATTGTTGCCTGGTACTACATTAAGTGTTTTAATATTTTATTCGATTTTTATAGCAATCAAATGTCACTGTAAGAAGGAAATATTGTCACTGTACTATTAATGTCACTCAATAATTAATGCATAAACATGAATATGACTAATGTGAAATACACACTTTGGAGCTCTGTAGAACAGGGATGCACAGACTGCAGCCTGTACGCAAGAATGTTTCTTAATTAGCTCATTTTATTTAAAATATATGAGTGGTTACTTTTCAATTCCTTCCATTAGCTCACACTCTCCCTATATATATCTTGTTCAAATTTTCAATCGTTCATAAAATACTTTTTATTCGTCCACTGAAGTTCAAATGCATTTTTTAACTTGTAGTGGGATGACACTGGATGCTAATACAGTTTTTTTCAAATATTAGAGAGTTTTTGCATACCGTATTTTGGACGTCCGTTAGCTTTTTCTCCCTACGCGCATGCTCATAGGAAACATTATTACAGATACGCATGCGCAATTTCCTATGAGCATGCGCGCTAGGGAGAAAAAGCTTACGGACGTCCAAAATACGGTATGCAAAAACTCTCTATTAATTCATTCATTAAATTTAACTAATTAATTTTAGTTTTTTTTTAGATTTAAGTTGCATATATCTACCAACAGAAGGCGCCAGATCATCTTAAAAAAAATTAATGAAAATTATTTATAAAGGACTTTCTGCAACAGAATGAAAAAAAAAAAAGAAGGAATTGACATTAAAAAAAAAAAAAAATTTTTTATATTACTTGTTTGGAAGATTTTCATACTTTTTTGAAAGATTAAAACAGAGAAACTCACCCAGCTTTAATTTAATGAAAAAAAGTAACACATTTAAATATTTGTTAAAATTCTTTATTTTATTTCATTCCTAACTAGAAAATCAGATCTTTTGTTAATAACGTGCTAGCCTGAACAGGATCCAAACTAATTCCCTGGAACTACAGTTCATATTGGACCATGGCCATCTACTTATTGGAAGATTCCGAAATAGCAGATGTTTTCTTTTTACGGAGTAAGATTTAGGGATTTAGTTAAATTTCGAATTTCACTCACCTCTGGACATCTAAGTGACAAAGTTGAAAAAGATGAATGCATTGGTCTACGCTTTGTATTTCATTTCCAGGAAGTCGGAGAATTTTCAGATTTGGAAAGCTCGTAATGCCGTCCAGATCCCTTACATTGCAATCTGCCAGCGTAAGTTCTTTTAACTTTGGAAAATGTGCGCCTAAATACCTGCAAAAAAAAAATACTGCCTTTATAACTTAAAAAATGTTTTCCAAGAGAATAATTTGAATACGAAATAGCAACTTCAATGATAATCGCCTTTGGTACCACAGGCTACAGGTTCGAATCCTGGTGGTGGAATGGATGTTTGTTAGTGGTCCGAAATCCAAGTTAAACTGTAGGTCCCGGTGTAATTAGCCCTAAGCTAATCCTGCCGGTGGCATGGATGATTTTTAATGATTCGGAATCCACGCTGAATTGTAGATTCCGGTGTAATTAGCCAAAAGTTACTCCTGGCAAGAGCGCCAGCATGTAAACTCATGTTTGTGAAAATTGCAACACCATGAAGGAATCGTCATAAATGAATGAAATTTAATACGCAGTTGAGTGGTAGTGGTACAAATAAATGATTAAATGTTCAAAGCAAACAAACAATAACAAGAGATCGGAATCAGCATTTTTGTGTAGCCACCACGCGCCGCAACAAGTGCTGCTACACGACGTGGCATGGAGTCAAACAAATTTTGAATGTTTGCCGGTGGAAGAACATTCCATATTGTTTGTATGCGCACCCAAAGTTCGTCTGCAGAAGCAACCGGACGAGGATCACGAGCGAGACGCCGACCAACGAAATCCCACACATATTCAATCGGCGACATATCCGGGGAATACGCAGGCCAAGGAAGAGCTGTACCTGCCGCGTTGCAAAGAAGGATTGAACAGTCCTAGCGATATGAGGGCGGGCATTGTCCTGTTGAAATACAGCGCCTGGCAAGCTTTGAAGGAAGGGAACAGCTTGGGGCTGCAGAACTTCACTGATGTACCGGTTGCTGTTCAAATTGCCCACAATTCTTAGTAATTGAGATCGTCTATGCTATGCTATGGCACCCCAGAGCATAACTTCGGGTGTTCGTTCACTGTGGCGTTCGATAATGCACTCCGGAAGGTGGCGTTCACCGGCATAGCGTTTGACACGAATGCGGCCATCATGGTACCACAAATTAAAGCGGGATTCGTCAGAAAACACGACATGCTGCCAATCAGGAGACTGCACTCCAATCTCTATGCTGAGCGGCCCATTGTAGCCGCAGGCGGCGATGGTTTAGCGTGAGAGGGATCCTGTATAAAGGAGTCTTTGCGCGCAGTCCACGCTGCAGCAGACGTCTACGAATTGATGAAGCACACAATGAAACACCTGTAGCTATTGACCACTGTGCTGCCAATTGTCTAGAGGAAGCTGTACGGTCCGTCAGCGCCATGCGGACCAGGTGTCTATCATCGCGAGCTGACGTCACATTTCGGGGTCCATTCCCGGATTTCCGAGTTGTCCGACACTCTTCCGTCCACTGCTAATAAAGACGCATCACTGTGCTACTGTTACGCTGCACACGAGCGGCTACTGCACGATAAGACAATCCAGCTTCACGAAGGCCGATGATTCTCCCCGTTAAAACTCTGTAAGTTGTTCAAATCTCGCTCTGTTTCGTTGAAGAGGCATAAGTAACGATTGAGCTAACGTTTACCACTAGCAGATAACCACCGATAACCATACACGCCTCGGTATAGTCAGCCGTCTATTTATTCGGATCCATCCGCCGTTCAGAAGGGCGCTGCTCAGCATACGCATGCGCTACGGATTTGAAATTCTAATCATTTGCATATCATGCGCTAATTTGCATTTCCTGAAAATTTCAGCTCACTCGTGGAAGTCCTTCATGGTGTTGCAATTTTCACAAACATGAGTTTAGAAGTGGTTAGTCGACCTCGAGACTCTCATTCTAGAGGAAGTACTGAGCAACTTGCTCTCCCGCTGAGAATCGTTTAGTTTATAGTCTCTCAACCCGAGAGAAAATATATTTAGCTCAATCTTGCGTATTAGTTAGCCTACACATACTCTTACTCAGAAAGGAAGTATATTTCGCGCATTCTGCGCACAGCTGAGTTTTCAGGTTTTCGGCATAGAAGTGGAATCCGTCCAAGAATATATAATTATCTTTTAGTTTAAATGTGTTAAATATTGTATGTCTTAAATTGTATGTATGTTGAGTTTGTGCGTGTATCAATAAAGCTGTCAGTTCTCCAACCTGTGCCTCAAGTATCTCAATCTAACCACACCCAGTTACTATATGGTTGCCCAGCCTGCACACTACAGTGGATAATTAGCATCTAATAAAAAATTTCTTGCTGCGTTTATATCATTGTCAATTAAAAAATCACCATTTAGAAAATAACGAAACGTAATCGTTAAAGTATTTATTTTATTTATTTATTTATCTATTTTGTGCCATTTCCTTATTTAAATCAAATTCATAGTTCTGATTCGTTTTATTTCATTCGATACTCCACTTTATCCATTTTTAAAAACAAATGTATCTTAAATATAAAAAACAGAACAAACGTAGCCCCTGATGTTCAATAAAAATAAATATAACTCTTAAACCAAAAGGTTTGGGGATCTCATGTAAATGCAAAATTACCGCATTCGAAGAAAAATAAAGGGAATAAAAATTTTTATAGCAATAAAATATTAGAAAGACAGGACTTATTTAACTTTTAAAACACTTTACAACATTTATATTTATTGTATACATATTTATTTTGCGAGAACCAGTTACTAAAGAATGCAGGGATTAAAATTAATTTATTCCATTGCATTGAATTCGAATTTTGTTCTTTTACAGAACTGAAAACACGGAATCTTTTCTATGCTACTGCAATACGGCGACACATCTTCTAGGAATCTTCATTTCTTTTTTTCATTGGATTTCGATACTGAAATACCAAATAAACACTACACAAGAAGGCTTCGCGTATCAATCTGGAAATGGGTGTTTACCTTAGCGAATCGACGGAGCTATTGGATATGTAAAGTAATCTCAGATTGCACAGATGTTGACAAGCGTGCGGCAACATATTGACTCCATTGCTGGAGTGCAAATTCAAAGCAGTCGCTTTCGTCATTCCTTTCAAGATTTCCTATTTTACAACAAAGAAAAAGAAATACAAACATATGAAAGTTAATCGAATACCAACAACAGTTTTCATTAAATCTTTCAATCAGAAACTTGCAGTTTAAGTTTCGTGTTAGCATCATAGGTACGAACTTTTAACATTTAAAAACAGAACAGTGAGAATAAAATAGCATCAGAACTAATATTGGACGATTTTTTTTATTAATAAGAAACTTGCAATTTAAGTTCACTTTTAACCTCGCTGGGTATGAACCTTTTTTTTTTTTTTTTAAAACAGAACAATGAGAATAAAATGCCATGCTAATATTTAACGATTTTTTTTTTTATTAATAAGAAACTTGCAGATTAAGTTTTTTTAAACTCGTTTTTAATTTTTCGCTAAACTCGCTAAATAAAACAGAACTTTTTAAATTTAAAACAGAACAGTGAGAATAAAATGGCATCAGAGATAATATTGGACGATTTTTTTATTAATAGGAAATTTGCAGATTAAGTTTCGTTTAAAACTCGCTAGTTACGAACTTTTTAATTTAAAACAGAACATTAATAAAATGGCATCAGAGCTAATATTTAACGATTTTTTACTAATAAGAAATTTGCAGTTTAAGTTTCGTTTTAACCTCGCTTTAGGTCGAACTTTTTTTTAAAATTTAAAACAGAACAGTGAGAATAAAATGGCATCAGAACTAATATTTAAAGATTTTTTTATTAATAAGAAACTTGCAGTTGACGATCTTTTTTTTAAAAAAAAAGAGATTATGCAATGACACATTTAATCAGTTTTTCATTTAGAATAATTTTAATTTAAAAAAAATAAATAAATAAACGGGCACATATGTGTCAATGTCTCTGAAGAGATTAAGAAAAAAATTCTGAACATATTCACTAACGGTTAAAAAATGAAAATTAGGTTTTTTTTTCCTTTAAAATGCAACTTGTAAAAATGAATATATATGAAAAATAAAGTTTCCATAAAAATAACACGCAATTCCATCGTGTTGTTTTTTCAGAAATTACATAATTATTTTTCGTTTTAACCTCGCTAGGTACGAATTTTTTTAAATTTAGAATGAAATACAATCTTAGCTAATATTTGACGATTTTTTTATTAATACGAGATTATGTAATGATATTTTTAATCAGTTTTTCATTTGGAATAATTTTAATTTTAAAAAAAAACTAAATGCATACATATGTGCAATGTCTCTGAAGAGATTAGAAAAAAATTCTAAACTTTTTCACTAATTATTCATTAACGCATTAAAAACGGAATTAGAATTTTTTTAATTTAAAATACAACTTGTAAAAATGATTATATATTTGGAAAATGAAACGATTTCCATAAAAATAACACACAAATAAATTCATTTATCTAGCTGTTCCCTTTTTTTTTTTTTTTTTTTTTTCAATAATTATCTAAATGTATTTAATGTCATATTATTTTCAGAATTTTTGCATAGAAATAATATTTAATTTTATAATCTTCTTCGACCAAATTTTTTTAAATAAATTTAATTTATTCACTTTGTCCATAAATAAATATTAATTTTACTCATTCTATTTATTCTTAGAACTGTTTCTGCATGTCTTTTTAAACAAAACTTAGTTTAAGAAAATCAAATTATCCGCTATTAAATGGAAGTATTTAATTTACTACTATACTTGTGGTTAAAGCGAATACGAGATTTTATAACAATATAAACGAGATGCTCTGTTTGCTAGCAAAGCTTAGCCAAAAATGTGTCTTAAATAATAATGCATTGTGAAATAAATCTCAAGGTTTTTAAATAAATTGCATTATTACCTTCTTTTTTTTTTTGTTTTTAAGCTAAGTACATCAAATTATTAAATGTCCTTTATCATTATTACAATTAAGATTAAAATTATACGAAAGGATTAATGATTACAATAATTATATTTTGCAGGGTTATTATAAATAAAATCCGCTTTCAAACTGCTGTAAAAAAAAAGAACCACTCATCAAAACGAGTTCAAATCTAAACTGAAGATACTTGAAGGAGGGGGAAAAGGTACGTCATCAAAAAAGTTCCAAAGTGTATTAATAGATAACGCTGTAAGCGGCATAAAGAAAGGGAATTCGACTGGCAGTAATAATTTTAAACGAAATTATAACGTATTTAGCATGCACATTAAACCAACTGTAGTGTTCGATGTGCTTGATTCTTGCCTTTTTTTTTTTTTTTTTGACGAAAAAAAACTACTTCCAACTCATTCAACAGTTGTGACACTATTAATGTAAGACCCGTTCACCACGGCAAGGTCATACCAAATTGGATGGGAAAAATCGGTAGAACTTATTTTTCGATGACGTACTTACTGACCCCTTCTTCAAGTATCTTTTTTTACAGCATTTCGAAAGTGGGACTTTAATTATAATCACCATATATATATATATATATATATATATATATATATATATATAATGCATTTGCCATATGGTATGACATCCTTATTATATCACATTGCTGAAATTTAAAAAAAAAAAATCTTATTACCAATTTGGTTAAGTCATCACAATCATCAAAGTTGATATTGCCTATTGTTTCTTGAGAAATTCTATGAAAGGAATATTCTGACATCGAACTATAAGAAAAAAAATGAACAGTTTCAAAAACTCTTAGATCACTACGACATTTCATAAGCAATTCTTTGTAAGAGATATTCTGACGTAGAGCTATGGGAAAGATTAAACGAGAAAATTCATCAAACATTCTCTTAACATAAAATGCATTTATTACATTCTATTCATTATAGATCAAATTATGTCAAATTAATCATTTCCGAAAAATTCTTCACCTGCTCTGAACAATCAACAGAAAAAAAAAAATGAATCATTGTAATGTTCGTAAACTTCTAATATGCAGAAAGATGTAAATGTTTATGGCTTGGATCGTTATAAATTAAGCAATTAAAATATTTCTGTCATCTGATAAAAACATTTTCCGTCATCTGTATATTGTTATTCCTTCTCACATCAAATACTATTGTCTGTTTTTCGGACTATGATAAATTTTAAATCTATGTACTATGGCGGCATGATGGTCAATTGGCTTGTGCTCCGGCCTTTTGTACCACAGGCGTTAGGATGAACAGAATATATCATAAGCAAATACTACAGTGACACAGAATACCACAGGAGAATTCGTTCATTCGTTCCAGTTAAACAGAATACCATAGGCGAATTCATTAGATCAGGTTCGAATCCTGGCGGTGACACGGATGTTTGTTAGTGGTTCGAATCCACGTTAAATTGTACGTACAGTTTAATTAGCCTAAAGTCTGTAAAAAATGATCGTAGAGTGACAAACCAAATCTATATACTATGAAATTTATTTTATTACTTGTGTAATTTTGTAGTGTAAAATTAATTCTAAGAAAAAACTACTTTGCACATTTGTAAATAAAACTCAAATAAGTGCATCAATTTTATTTACCATAAAATAGAGTAATTTTTTTAAGAAACATGATTTTAACTGTTTAGACTTAAGATCTTGCAAAAATAGAATCCATTACGCAAAAAAAAAAAAAAAAAAAAAAGGAATAAATACAAAAAATAAACATTTTTTGTGAAATACAAATGATGCGAAATTTTGAATGTAAAACTGTTTAATCTAGATCATTTAACTTATTGTATCTCATAATCAAGGAATATACTGCCCGGCTGTGAAGTTTTCGAAGGGAGAATGAATGTTAAAAAAATGTTTTGTAAATAATGTAAATTATTGTAGGATTTTATTTCATTATTTTTTACATTTATTTTCTCATTAAAGTGATTGATTCATCCAGTTACGTTGTTTATTTTATTTTATAAAAATACTCCAAATACAAACTTTTCCAAAAGACCAAAAGTCTACCCATCAGAAATCTTCACTACAGAATTCATAAGGTATTTGGATAAATTTACTTCTAGGTTATTCGAGAACTCGTTAGATCTCGACAACGGCTTCAGAAAGCTACTAGTACAGCCCTGTGGCTATCAAGAAGAAAATTCCAGAATAGCCAAATTGTTTAGATCACACGGTTCTATTTTGTTTCTTTCAACGTAAGTTAAACTGGCCTTGCCAATCATATAATTTCTTTATGATGTGCATTACCTTCAGCAAACTTGTTTACCCCGAAGAAAATTCACATAACCTTAAATACACAATCCTCGTTAGTTCAGTTGATTCATTGAAAAAAAGGCAACCAGAAAGGTTAGTTGTTTGTAATGAAAACTATCTTTGAATGGTAAAACTGATAAGAAAAAGAGAACTATATTCATTTTTATATCTCGGCAAATATTTCTGTGGAATACCAAAGATCACATCCGAAAATCATCTAGGGGCACACTTTGAGAACCGCTGGTTTAGATCAACTGCTCGTAGAAGGCCTCACAAATTAAGGTTCTGTACAAGACAAGATATCTCCAACTTTGTGCGTATATCTCCCACCAAATCATTGAAATGAAAGGAGTAATTGGACATGCATATATGTCAATTGGAGTGCAAGTCAATGGAGGTATGTGGTCTTCACGCTTGAGTGCAAATTTTATTTGCAAAGAGAATTAAGAAGATTGACGGGAACCAATAACTGCCATTATCTCAGCCATATTTATGAAAGGACGGATTTGGTGGGCCCAGTGAAAGGATGTTTACTGATATATTTTTGGATGGCAGCAATGTCAATATATCGTCCCAAGACACGCCGTTACTTCTCTTTAAATTGAAATGGCATTCTTGATCTATTTGTTCGTTCTTATGCAGGATGCAGATAGTGCCTCCATTATACTACGAGAAGACAATTCTAGACTACATAAAAAGTTCGTATATACCTTCGTGCATATGTGTTGGCCAGTACGTTCTTCGAATTTGAACCCGATTCAGCTTATTTAAAATTCTCAAGCTCCTTACTGCTCTTAATCTATTTTCTGTAAACCTTCAAACTGCCTATATCTTGATTTGCGAAAGCTTGCACTGTTTGATCGTTGTTTCCGCCAAAATTCATTAAATTCTCATGAATAGAAATGTCACAATACTAATTGTCCTGATTTTTTTTTTTTTTTTTTTTTTTTTAATATTTGGACAACCGCGAAACGAATTTTTGACGCCAAATCCAGCGGCGCCTATTCTGCGAGTTTGCAGATTATTTAGGCTCTGTCAAGGAATTATAGTTTTCTTATTTGCTTAATAAAATATTACCGAACTTCATTACTAAAAATTTATAAAAAATATGGTTGAATCCTATTTTAGGATGATTACAGTTTTTATAAGTGACTTTAATTATATAACTTGCTTATTTCAAAAACAAAAAATGTTAAACCTTTTTTTGGTAATTTTTTTTTTTTTTTAATAGTCACAGTATATTTTTAGCAAGGGTCATATTTAATCAAATCATCCAACTGATGAAATACGCGTTTGATATTAGATTCTGTGTACGTCGATTTATTCTGCCGTTTTATCTCCTTTCGATTAGCGTGAAACATAACTGCACCCACGCGCAGCATCAGATTGATACAAACATAACCAGGACCACAGAAATGATTGGATTTCATTGAAGCAGCTTATTTTGTTTGGCGTCATTTTTGATTGGTGAAATTGAAGTGGTCTTAAAATCGGATATACCAAAATACCATAATATTCTAAATTTATTTAATTAGTAAGATTATTTAGTTTTTGAAAAATTATACCTTACTTTTAGCTTAATAAAATAATTAATTTATTTCCTCAATATGAGCCTTATTAATAAAATAATAATTTGTAAAATTTATAATCTCCTTTCTCGTATAAATTTAATATTACTTTAATATCGAAGCAGCTTATTTGCAAAATCACAGAATAGTAAGATTATTTAGCCACTTTTAGGATTTGGCGCCAAAAAATTCTTTTCGACAAAAATTGCGCCAAGAAAAGGGTTGCAATTGTAAGTGAAGTAAATACAACAGTGCAAGAAATGCGGGTTATCACATTTGTCGACTTATCGCTCAGTTGCCGCCACAAAAAAGTCGCCAAATCTCAACGACCCCTATTTTACGATTTGGCAAACGCTAAATTTAAAAGTTTCACATTTAGATTAATTTTTATTAAAATGATGAAAACTGAAAGAAAATATCAGAAAAAAAGGAAATAACTTTTTTTCTTACGAAACTTTTGTTCTTAGAGTTCCAAATTATAAAAAAAAAAATTGCTAAAAAAAAATCTTTTAAAAAGTTGTACTGAATTTTAAACAAGTGTTTATAAATATTTCTCTCTCTCGTTTCATTTCACATCAAAATAAATATTTCAATAATAGTTCTCATTATTTTTTAATGTAACGCACGAGGATTAAAATAATATCGCCGATCTTATTTAATACAAATAATAACTGTAATTAATTGTTCAAATTTCGTACAATATCAATTATTTTCCGTCAACTTTAAGAAAACTTTTATAATGTTTAAATCATTTTTCAAACATGAAATGAGTATAAAACCAATTCAAAAATTTAAAAACGTCAGTTGTTAAGTGTTTTAAATGCCTTGTATAAGTTTCGTTATGCAAAACATTTTTTTTTTTTTTTTTTTCTTCTAATGCAGCTGGCAAATAGACCGTGATCTTTCGCCATAAGGGTTGCACCGATGTTACCTCACTTTGCATTATCCATGGGAGCCGTGTAGCTTGATGAGTAAGCCACAGACGCGAGTAACAATGCCCCCGCAACGCTCTACAGTCATATTAAATCGGGACCTACGGTTTTAAGGGATTCGAACCACTACAAACCCATGGGCAAAGCCGATTTGAACCCGATACCTGTGGTACCGAACGCCAGAGCGCTAGCCATTCTGCCATCAGACCCCTTTATGCAAAACATAAAAAAGTGGAAGGTTTGTCACGGAAAAACAAGAGGTTTATTACGTTTTTCACACCCCCAACTTTTATCTTACATTGGTGAAATCTTTTATAATTCAGAAATCACTTCACTTTACAGCAAAAATGGGAACCAATGAAACTTGACTTGACTTGACTTGGCGCTTTGAGATGTATTCTCGCGGACGCTGCTTATCTCAAATTATCCGAATGTTTTTATTGTCAACCAAATTTGCAGAAGTGTAAATAAGACCTCCTTAAGATAACACTCCAAAAATTTAAAATTCAAAATCATTGAAAAATTCGAAAACACTGAAATTACTTCCGAAATTTTAGAGTCCAAAATTCCTTCTGAAATATACATAAACGTTGTCGACACTTTCTAACAATCAAAAGAATAACAATAAAAGAAGTATATTTGGACATGAAAGGAATGGATAAAATACTATTCAAACGATCAAACATTTTTAGCATTTAAACGATGATTTAGAGCATGAGAGTACTACTAGTACTTTGAAACGAAAAGTGAAAATGAGATAACATGAGAAAAACAATATGGGGCACCCCATAGAAGACGGGGTTACCAGACTTTTCGTAGGGAATTGTTGAATTACTGTTGTTTTATAATAAGCATCTTCAGGACAGATCGAATAGCCATGGTATGAAAGAACTTTATAACCAAAAGCACTTTGGGTTTTGTTTGGGGAATTTCATATTTTTGCATTTGAACAAAAATGTGTTCCACTGTTTCTGAGTTTTGCAGATTGAACATAATGAAGATGAGGTTGAGCCAAATCTCTGAGTTTTATGCAAGGATATGTTTTTGTGAACCTTGAAATAAGAGTATCTTCCCTTCGATGATTAGGAAAAAGTCTGTGTGTAGGTTTTTAATGTGTATTCAAGTGCATGAGAGTTCCCTGAGCATATTTGCATGCACTCTTCCATTGTTCTGTTGCTTTTAAGTTGTGCTTTCTTTTAGTTGAAAGATAAGATCTTCCGGTGATATCAATGAAAAATTATTGAATCTGTTTCGGTTTCAAGAGGGAGTCTGCTAGTTCATTTTCCTAATATATCAACATGTCCTGGGGGACCAGAGCCAATTCAATGGATAAAATACTATTGCTAAGATCTTGAAGTTTATTACCCAGAAACTGAATGATACAATTAGAATGTATGTTACAATTTTGTAAGAAAAATTATAAAAATTTATACACGCAGTCTTTGAAGGTTATGGCTAACTAAAAATCATATGGATTTAATACTAATAGTAGCGTCATTATGTGTCAACCAACGAACTTTCAGCCCACCTATTACTATAAGAAATACAAACATATACAAATAAATCTCTTTACATGCTTTATGTAAAAAGCATTTGCAACAATGCTTTGTTGAATGATAATAAATAATAGTATAGAAAAAAAAATTTGACTAAAATTTCTACTTACTGTCAATATTATTATTATTTTAATATAGTATAGAAACCAAAAAATCATTTTATAAAATTTATATGATATATTGTTATTATTTGTAAATTTACTTTAAAAATAAATTTTTAAATATTAATTTGCATAAGCATATAAAATGTTACAATAATATTTAGTCTATGTAATAGGATTAACCTAAAAAGCAATCTTTTTCATGTGTTTAGTAAAATATCAAAAAATTGTCTTATTTTCCAAACTAAATGAAAACAAAATATTAAAAACAAAACAATTATTTGCTTATAATAAAAAGCAGATTTTATTAATTTAATTTTAAGTACATTAGTTTCAATGTCAAGACAGAATTTTACACAGCAAATGAAAAAACATTTTTAATACCAAACAAAAGTATAAATTGCTAAAAAATAAATAAATCAATTGTAAAAAACAAAATATTAAATAAAATTTATTAAGTAACGAGTATCAATTTAATGATACTTTTCATACACAAAAATATAATGAATCATATACTATAAAAAGAAAATTATATTTTTTATAAACAATTACCTCGATTAATTATAAAAGCATTTCGATATTTATAAAAACATAAAAACTTGAACACATTTCTATAATTGCTTTTAAAAATAATTTTTAAAAAAACTATAACTTTCAAATTTATCATATTTCAATATTTTTAACAGCAAGAATAAAATTGTATACTCTAATATTCTCTATTTTCAATTGTATATTTGTAAATTCTTTTGTATATATAATGATATTAAAAAACATTGAAAATACCAAGACAATGATAATATGGAAGTATTAATGCAAATAAATAAATGTTATTAACCAAAGTGAAACAAATGATCAACAAAATTAAATTTGCCAACCACACGCCAATAAAACATCTCTTTCATGGTTTGATATAAAAAAAAAAATCATTACATAGCATAATTAAATTAATCTCTTAAAACAATAGTGAAAATTTTGTAAAAGTTTTAATACAATATCATTAACAAAGATGAAGTATTATAACCTTTACATTTTTAAAATATTTATAACTTAAATAATCTAATTTTATTTCAGTGTATAAATAAAAATGAAATAAACCAATAAGTCTCATTCATCAATTATGAATGCATTTTGGTAATTAGTAAAAAGAATATAATATAAATAAATTATTCAATATGAAAAATAATCACTTGTTTTAATGTTTGCATTCATTGATCCTTTTAAACACATATGTAATTTAATTGTATTTTTTGTGTTAAACAACTGAAAAATATTTAAAATATAGTAAATCATAAATATAATGCATAATTTTATTACATACAATATTATTAGTGAATAAACAAAAAATTAAAACATTTTGTTAAATACTAAATACAATACATATAAAAAAAAAAAAAAAAACCTGATCAAACCAAGAAGCACTACAATATCCTTTTTAAGTACATTATTTCAACAACAATAAATAAATAAATAAAACATATTATGTTAAGTTCTGAATGCAATATTCATATGTGGCAGAAAAGAATTCTTTTTCACATACTCGTAACTGTACAGCCATATGTCGATGGATGGATTCGAGAGAGCTTTGCTTTAGCAAATCTTCATCCTCCTGAAATTAAAAAAAAAAATTCACAAATTTATGCACCATAAGCAAAATACTAGCTTCCTTTTTAGTCCAGCATTCAATAGTTTGACATTTTATAATCTGTCAATGATCGGACCTTTGCTTTCCTATTGATTCTTACTTTTATTGACCTTGAACATCAGCTTTTATCTTCAATCTACCCATAATGTTTAATTTTGTTCTTGTGCATTTTGATACATCATCATACATATTTTTAATAAATGCAAAATTATATTTATGTTACATTATGCTACACTCAGCATTTCCATTCCCCCTTTATTTATGTATTTTTACAATTGACTTTTATTATTTACTATAACTAGTGTTAAATCACCTATTTTAATACTGACACGTATGGAAATTAACAGTAAATAATAATAGTTAAATTAATTTTTTTAAACTTTTTGTCAATTTTTGTCTTTTCAACTTTTGAACATTTTTTAGCAGAAGTCAAAGCTTCATACCAGAACATACCCCACAAATTCAACTCTAACAAAATGATAATAAAAGATTGATTGAAGATTAGCCAATAATATTATTTCAAATTAAATATCAAGATGTTTATAACTCTTTATAGGTAAAAACTTTGCCTTTGGGAAATTGAATAACATATGTAAAAATTATTCATTTCAAATATTTAGAAACATATTGCTACAGAAAAATATCCTACCATTTTCAGTACATTTTCATAAAACACATCATCATTTCATATTTCAGTTAACAAAAAAGAACATTTTTATCCTTTTAAATAATACATAATATAAATTAAATTCATTTCTTTATCATAAAAGACTGCATTCTCTCTTAATATGAAATTATAGATCAAGTACTAAAAAAAAAATTTCATATATTAATTGTTATTTGAGAAAAAAAAAAATTAGATAAAGAGATTAATTAAACTACAAGAATTGCTGCCTTCAATTAACGAATATGAAATCATGTACAAGTTTTACATTCAAAGTTTAAATCAAACAAATTGAATTGAAATTAATTATATTATGTAAAGGAATTAGAAAATTGTATGTAATATAAATAATTACTTCTCCGAAACTGATTTTTAGACAAACAGAAAAAAAAAAACATACAATATCTTTTAAAAATAAGTTCCTATTAATTTTAATTTTTTGTTATTTCCAGAAAATAAGTCAAAATTTGGCACAGAAATTTAAAATTTCATGTTACTACTTAATATAAATTAAATGTTCTCTAAAAACTTATGCAATACATGCGTGTGTGCTTGTGTGCGTGTGTGTATTACATATATGTATGTGTAATCACATTAGAAGAAATCATAAGAAAAAAATATTTTGTTTTAGATCATACTTGATTACATTTATATTTCATTATCATATTTATGTTCTAATATAAAATATTATTTGATAAGATGCTACAAAATAAACTGTATTATTTTAACACAAAACTATTATTTCATATTTTACAAAAATCATCATTTATTTATTAATATCCAACAAAAATTACAATCTATGATGAATTGCAACTTTAAAACTGCAATCAAGAGTAATAAATGATTCTAATCTTGAAAAATTGAATAAGTTAAAAACTTGCAATCTGTACTTTTGCAATAAACATATTTTTCAATTACTAAAGGATTTTATATTAAAGAAGAATGTTTTGAATTTTTATTACCTCCAATGTTGTACCATATGCTTTTAACAAAAGATTCACTCTGTCTCTTAAAAATGTGAAAGCTTTTTTTCTGAGATCTGAAAACTCTTCAGACAATATTAAATCTGTAATTTTCTGATTTCCATTTAAAACACCTTCCATATCATCTGAAAATAAAATACATCACTTTAGTCACATGTTTAAGTAACTGTAACAAATACATTACAATGTCATTACATTAATAAACTATCTTAATAAATTGAACACGTTTGTTCAAATAAAATTAATCAATAGATTTTTTTTTTTTAGTTGCCTGATACTTTTTTAAAGAATTTTATGGTCTAACACAAAATACATTTCAATTAATAAATTGAAAACAGAATATCTTAATTCCTGAATTCTATAATTAAAGAAAATCTTGCAAGTTTTCAAAATTATAAGAAGGTCATTTTTTTTATTCAAATCTAAAACATGTTTAGATGTCTGCTTTAATTTATAAGGGATTTTTGTATTCTAAAAATATTCTATGTACCTAATAGTATATCCATTTTCCACATAAAAGGGAAGAGGATTCTGATGCATGAATAAAAACTACTTTTGTAGTGATTAAAAAGAAATTAAAACAATTTCAGGTACAAAATATTAAATGATATGAGAAATTAAGCCTTGCTATAAGATTCACAACATTAAATTAACAATTTCAGCCAGTGATAGCTATGCCAAATTAAAAAAAAAAAAAAAAAAAAATCAAAATACTTTTAAATTAGAGTGCTGCAAAGTATATTGCATAGAATAACCATATATTTATTTAAAAAAATAAATATATTAGCTATACATGATTTTATATATATTATAGAAAATAATTTTGCATATAATATGATAATGCATTCTTTAAATATGTATTTTTTTCTATTGGAAAATTCTAAATATTTATTATTAATAATCAGAATCAAAGTTTTAATATATATAGATACTATTCCTCAAAAGTACATCTGAATGTTATCACATAAATCAATTTCTATAACCATGAAAATTAAATTACTCTCAAGCTGACAGATTAAGTTTCATTTATGATGATAAAAATATTCAATTCAAATATTCAATGATGATAAAAATATTCAAAAATTCTAAAAATCAAGATGTCGCTACTTACAATTTAGAAAAACTATAACAAAAATTTGCCTTTTATTATGAAGAACATTTTCTTAATATGAATGCTTCATAAGTACAACAAATGTATTTGTATATTGTTGCAAAAATATATTGAATATGACATATCTTTAGTGGGATACAGAAAATGGTGAAATGAATAAATAATTATAGAATTTAAGTATCACTTTAAATTACCATTTCATTAATAATGGATTTAAAAAAGCTTTTACTGCAAAAATTTAGTTACCTACCTAAAATTTAAAAAATATTTTTATTCATATGTAATTCTAAAAAAGATGCAAATCTTCATTGATATATAAATTAAGTAATATGAATTTTTGAAATATTTTTATGAGAAAGTTTATAACAATTTATTAATACAAAAATACTATATAAAATAATTTATTTATAAAATACATACTTGAAGTCATAACATTAACTTGTAGAAATTTCAGCAACTCGTCATTTACATGATTGTGTTTATGCAGAAAAAATGGACCATTACTGCAAAAGAAATGCATAGATAAATAAAGAAATTCCATGATTATTACAGATATGCCAACATTCAAGTGCCCCTTGTCTTGAAAAGTAGAACTAGTATGATTGCTTTCAAGGAGCAGAGTTCAGAAAATACCATTTATTTTGTATGAAATGCCAATCTTAAAGCTGCCAGACATTTAATTATCAATATATTGAAAATATATTTTAACACAATTATATCATTAAAATACAAAACTATTGTTGCACATAATTTTGTAAAAATAAGCACTATATTCAGTAAACACTTGCATGAACTAGAATAACAGAATTATAGCTTTTCAAAATTAATTTTGATTAAAAGAAAAGTTAACTATTTACTTAATATGGATGGGGAGGAGGTCCCACAAATAATAGAAGGAAAAATAAATCTACTGTATAAGGAATTATGTACATGCAGCCCTCGACTTTTGCACATAGTAATTGCTTCCCGAAAGAGTGTGTGAATGTTAAATGTTCAAAAGTAGAGGGATGTAAAAAAATATGCACCAAAAACAGTGTTTTAAAATAATAATTTACCAATATTTATACATAAAGAAATTAATGAGGCATGTTTGGCTTTTGTGTGTTTTTCTATGGAAATATCAAGAGAACTTGAGATTAAACTTAAGCATTTTTAACTTTTTAAGCACATTCCAAGGTCTGAGTAATTGTCCTTTTCACTATGTGCAATATTAATGTCGATATTTCTAAGAATAGACTTAGTTATTTGAAACTTGATTTTTAATAACTGCCCATAATGTAATATATTCCTCTTTATGCTGTTATTGATTCTTTTAAACATAATGGGCAGTAAATATTCAATTCAAGCACTGCAATGTACAAACACATGTGGATATGTGTTTTAAACCATACATAAACAATGTTAGAAAAAGGAACAACAAATTAAGCAGCTGCAAACATATAATCAGGATATACAGTCCATCAATACAGTCTATGAATGCTCTGTTATTCACAGGGCTTCATTTGTTGTTAATGTTCAGGAGTGTATTAAACCAATTGTGTATGCTTGATTATGTGAGTTATATTGAATAGGCCCCTTAACATAGTCGATATAAATGGTCTGTATCCAAGATAGATTTTAAAAAAAGAATTTGATGTACACAGCACCAAAATTTCTACTTTAAATTTACAAGCTTTTTTTTTTTTTTTTTTTAAAGAAAATTTTCATAAAATAAACTTGTCATTTTACACAGCAATGCAATAGTTGCACAGAGTAATGATTTTTTTTTTTTTTCCCTGAAGAAGCTTCTTTTCTTCTTCAACCAGATCAGTTGGCATGTTTGCAAGCATATTAAGCAAATAGAAATACTTTAATGTTTAATTTGTACATTTAATGTAAAAGTAATAAACATTTTCTATTTTTATAATGTCATTCAATTGTGTAAAGAAATTAATAAAATGATGATAAATAATAAATCTCCATTTTCTGTAACTTACGCAGAAATATTTAGCTTACTGCAGAGCTCATTTTTCTGAGAGCAAAGTGGGTCATTTTTGCTGATACCTGAAAATAATAAAGAATATAAATGAGAAATTACTTATATACAATTTTTACATTTTAAATTAAAATTTACAGTTCAAATTAAACACTATGAAAATCAGGATATTAATTATAAGTGAGTACACACATATATGCACATTTATGAAGGGATAAATATACATTTGCATGTCGGAATATGTATGTGCAAATGGACAGCAAGTACAACAAGTATGTACAAAGATATTTTAAATATATATAAGGTGTTACATTAATCTGAATATCAATGAACATGATTATGTGTACGCACAACTACATATAATTTAACAAATAAACATATACACACACACACATACATACATACATACATACATACATACATACATGAATGAATGTCTACAAAATTGCTCAAGCATATGTAATCATATATAAAAATATATCTACTGATGAATAAATCTGTAGGTTTGGTCTGGTCCGGTTTGAGTGTTCAAAAGTATTTACATATGTATATTTATATTTTTGTACATATGCAAATTAATGCAGATGCATGAATGTATGCACTATATGTAAAATGGAAGTACTTCAAAGGAGCAGATTTAAGCATGTAAAGACATGGGGGGAAAAGGAGAAATTTGAAGCTCATATATTGAATAGATACACATTCAATTTTAGAAAAAAATTTTATTCATAATGCATACCCAATTTTATTTCAACAGCATCGTTTTCATTCTCTGGATAAACAAACCCATTGTGAACCAAAAATTCAGCATTAGTTCTAGGCCCATAAAACATGCATACCTAAAAATAAATCAAAAAACAAAAATAATTTACTGCAAAATAAAATGTAAATTTAAAAAAAAATTATTTTAAATGAATGACCTTTAACTAAATTAAAATTTTATTTAAACTTCATTTTTTAAAAATATTTTAATAAATAAATAATATACAAATAAGGCATAATTACATTGAACACGTCATGCATTTTTATAAATATTAAGTCATGCATTTTCATAACTTTTATTTAATTTATTTTTATGAGTATAACTTTAAGCGTAAAAAATATATGTATAAGAAAATTACCTCTTCTCCTCGAGAAAAAGATTTAAATGAATAAGATACTAAAACATCATTCTGTGAATCAAAATCTGTATATAACTAGAAAGAGAGAGAGAGTAATTTCATTACTAATAGAAAATGAAATCAAGATGAAAACTAATGAGCAATAAAGTATTTATGTATTCTTGTAAATTATTCAGTACTAACTTTATTTTTTGAAAAAGTAATATAATTTTAATTTCAAAATGATAATATAGTTCAGACTTTTCACAGAAAACAACTGTCAGATATCTAAAATCAACTATAATAAAATATAATAAGTTTTATATAAATATAACAAGAAATAATAAAATAAAAGGAACTACAATCCAAAAAGTTTATTCTTATGGATTTTTTAAATCAACATTTTGCTTTCAAATTAAATTTTAGCAACAATAATTTTAAATTGAACATTAGATTAATGTTTAATAATCATTTTAACAATTGCATAGATAATTAAATTCAGTTATAGCATTTATTTTATCCCAAATATAATGAAAGCAAGTAACCATCCATAAAATTCAGTTATAGTAACAATATATCAATAGAATATTAACAAAGACATTAGATTTTACTCAATGATATAAGACATTTTGATTCAATTCAAAGGTACTTTAAATAAATATAAATGAAAAATGCATACATAAAAAGCCTTTTATTATTATATTAAAATTTGTTTTGAATTGTATTGTAAACTTTAGATTAGAAAAATATGATCCATAGTCAAATTTATGAAATATTTATTTATAATGATTATGTAGATAAAATAATATTTTTCCTAATGTTATTCTTTTTCTACAGTTTACAAATTAACATCTTTAAATAACCATTTTAAAAATGGACTTAAATTTTGTTGACAGGACAAAATAACAAGAAAATATATATATTTTTGAATACATTTTTTTAATGCAAAAAAATAATAATAAATAAAAAATGCGAAAAAATCTTCATTTAAATTTGTATTAATATTTATGGAAATTTGGAATAATTAATATTGTATCTATATATATCTATATATATTAAAATACTAAAAATTAATTGGCTAGGATAGGGATGGGCAAACTTTTCGGTCGCAGGCCAAAATCGAAAAAAAAAGTTTTTCAGCCAAGATAAATTTTTCTAAAATTTTAAAAACAATATACAATTTAAATATGTTAATGAGATGAATGAAATTGCGATTTCATTTTTAAAAGTTCCTTATATTGAGGTTCGAAGTAAGATGCACTGATTCTAAGGAACGAGGCTAAATGCTTATCTGCCTGTCTACTTCTGAAATAATTCTTTCTAAGGTTCATAGTAGAAAACACTTGTTCACATAAATAAGATGAAGCAAACATAGCACTGATTTTCTGGGAGTGAGATATTAAATTTGGTAAACTTACTTTCGATTATGATTTGTAAAATTATAACTTTGGCATACTTAACAACGGCTTCAGATTATTGTTAGATTGCAACTCAATTAATTTAATCTGACCTCACTGCTTTTAACACTTTACCGATTGAAAGCTGTCTGTGCTTGCCATTTCCGTCGACTTATGTTTTGTAGAACAAAAATAGAGAAAGTAAAAAGATCATCAGACCTTTGAAAAAAGGAAGGAAAAAAATAATATTTAATCAATGTAGAAAAGGAGTTGGATATGTAATAGATAAATATATATTTCTTTTTTAATTTGCCTCAGACCGGCAAATTAAAATTCTATCCGCGGGGCGAACATAGTTTACAGTTAAAGGTCTTCCACAAAGTATATATTGATAAAGATGACAAAGTAAAATCATACAGCAGAAGATTCAATCTTGAAAATGAATGTAATTTTGAAATCAATTTAATGATCTAATTATAATGGTATAGGTAAAAATATAATACAAACATAATAAAACAATAAAAGCTTAATATAAAAAATGCTATTGGTAAAGTATAAAAATAGGAAATTTACAAAGTATTTCTTATTAAATATTGATAGATAATTATATATACAACATTATAGTACAAATAATACACATCAATTGAATACCTTTCCATTAGTATGGTTGCACATATCAAATAGTGGCACTAAAACAGTAACTTGTTGCTTGCCATCAAAAAAAAAATGCACAATGTTTTGTCTTGTCATTGTACTAGATACTGCCCATCTGATAAAAAAAAAAGCAATTCTAATGAAAATGATATAATCTTCTAACGGAAATATATTAATATTTCATAATTGTTACACAAATTCATCTCTCTCTTGACAAAATATACTACTAATGACCAATTTCATTACGAAAAAAAAAAATGTAATTTATTAAATTACTTTTATTTTAAATATTTCAGAAAAACTTTCATTTTCTTTTATGAAAATTTAGCATTTAATTATTTAATTTCACAACATTAAAATAATTTCTCATATTAAGTGAAATGGAAAACAATTTTAGTTAAAGCAATTATATGAAGTAACCCGATCAATATTTTTTATTGAACTACTGACTGTCCACATCTCCAAAAAGAAAATTCCAGGGACTTCCAAAATAAAATGCGTAAATAGTGGTCAATTGTGCAATGAAAAATTCTTTTTAGTTTTTGTCTTTAAACATGTAAATATAGCAGATTATATCTCTCTAATTTGGCACTCATTAATTCAGCACCCAACCCCACTATGACACATCTGTTGGCAATGTCCAATTAAAACCTGAACTTTTTCCATAACTTTGCACCCTATTCTTATTTTAACCTTCAATATATTAATAGTCTCTTTATCTTGGTACTACTCAATATTTTTTAATTATGATAAGAAATGTACATAATTGTCTTAGTTTTCATTAAAATGCATATATAGTAGAATGCAATGTATATGAACCCTCTGTTATCTGATAGATGTCCAATCTTATAGGTCGGATTTGGGATTCCACAGCAATTATTAAATTATTCCATATATTTAAAAAAAAATGCCTTTTTTTTTTTGTCTCTATAAACAGATGAAAATCTATTCATTTTACAAAAGAAGCATAAAAGTTGCCTGGTAAAAGTCTATATAATACATTTAATAATTGTAAATATACTATATACCATACAATAAATTAACTTTTAGGACATAGGAATAATGAATTAAAACAGCTTACCGATATAGATCGTATGTGAAATATTGCCCAATATTGAGAGATTTGGCATATGGATCTCGCTATAAAAATAAATGTCAACAATTATTATGTATTTAATTAAAATACAAAAACAATTAAATATAAATTAAATTTCTGTAAATTGACAGCATTTGAAATTAATATCATTAATATCACAACATTTGAAAATTATGGGAAAAAAGAGAAATTTTTGAAACAAATTTATTAAAATTCACTTAAGTTTATCCATTATGCTAAAATATAAAAAAGCATGGAAATAATTTATAAAAACAACTTTTAATATGCATATATATATTTAATAGTAGTTAAACAAAACCCATTTGCAACACCACTTAAATCAAAAACTTAAATATTATCTTAAAAAAAGGCAAGCATTCTAATAAAAGCATAAAGCTTTCTTCATATACCATGCAGAAGCTATCAAAAATAAGACAAGGGGAAAATAAATGTACATGGATACTGACATAATTTTAATTTGATGACTGAAAATTGTTAATTCTATGGAGTGTCATAGAAAAAAAAAGAAGAAAGACATGCTTCAAAAAGAGTTCAATAACACACCACAAACTATACAATGGAACATTTAATTGATACAAATATTTGAAATTGTAACTGCTGAAAAATATTACATAAGAATTTAGCTAAATTCTCAAAATTTTAATTTTGTATGCTAAAATAAAATTTAGAAATAGAGTGTAATAAAAATGCATCCAGCACTGTAGTTACAGCAGTAAATGCAATTCCCAGAGCAATCACAAGATAATTGTTTAGTGGTTCTTACGCATACCAGTCAACTTTTAAAAATCTTTACTGCTAAATTTCATAACTCAATTGCTTCACTGTTAAACAATCCTATGTAAAAAGAATGGATTTTAACCAATGGCTAATTCTAAGCTGGGTTAAGGAGTTCTATGATCTTGGATGGTTTGGTTTATTGCTCTACAGTCATTTTGTACACATTTTAGCTAATTAGACCGGGACCTGCAATTTAACATGGATTCTAAACCATTAACAGACATCCATACCAGGATTCGAACCTGAAGCCTGTGGTACCAAAGGCCAGAGCTGCTGGCCAATTGGCCATCAGGTCACCATAATCTTGGATGAGAAAATAAATCATTGCTTTTATTTTCACAGCTCTCTAATTAAAAATATTTCTCGGATAAACATTTGCAATAATTGTAATAATATTAATTGTATCTGAATTTTACAATAACATAAAGGAATGTTTACTGCAACAACAATAATTTGCAGCTAATAATAATAGTCAATCTAGAATGAAACTAATATGATTGACTATTATTATTCATTGCAAATTAATGTTGTTAGACTATTATTATTAACAACTGTATTCTAATTAGAAATTTTTAATAAATTTGAAAAATCTTGTATTTTATAAAGTATTTTATTATTTATACATCAAATAAGTACATAGTATTAACTAATTTTCTTTTTATATTTTTTTAAATTATTGATTAATTTTTATTTTATTTTGTAAACATTAAATTTTATTAATATTTTAAAAATTGTTATTCATTTCTAGCTTTTTATGTTCTTATAATTATAATTTTAAATCAAATTAAAATAATTACAATTTTTATAGTCCTTCGAAGAGGTTGATGCTTTTCAAATGACAGAAGTTATGTTTGCAAAGATTTAATAAGGATTTTTCTTTAAAATAAATATATTAAACAAATTAGAAATGAATTTGACAACATAATATTTAGAAATATTTTAAAATTTTTTTTTAAAGAAATTCAATTAAAAGCCTAGTCAAAACAGGTTTGGCTTGTCACACCACGGGCATTTTGTGCACATTTTAGGGATAATTAGACGAGGACCTAGACTTTAATATGGATTCCGAACCCATGACAAACATCCCTGACACTGCCGGGATTCAAACCTGAAGCCAGTGGTACCATAGGCCAGAGCGTTAGATAGAGCGCCTACAGTTATGTTAGACCGGGACCTACGGCTTAAAAGTTTATTCCGAATCATTACAAACATCCAGGGCACTGTCGGGACTTGAACCGAAATCTGTGTCATTCAGCCCTAGAGCTCTAGTCACTAAATCAAGCCTAAAGTAATTTTTTATTAGGCTTGATGTGTAAAAAGAAGGGCTGATCTCTCTCCCCAAACTCATTCTTAGATGTTTTCATTTTAAATAGGATAGTACCAAAAATCAAATCGACCAGTAATGTTATCATTATAAAAATTGTCGAAATATATTTAAAAACGTAATAAAATTCGTCAGTATTGCCAAAATATGTAATCAAAATATGCCAATTATTTTTTGAGTTAATACGATGCTTAAAAAGCGTAAATGTCAGGAAATTAAAAAAACAACTTTAATTTATACAGATAAGGGACTGATGGCCGAGTGGTTAGTGCTCTGGCGTTCGGTACCACAGGTTTCGGGCGTTAGAGTCCTGGCGATGGCATAGATGCTTGTAATGGGTCGGAATACACTATAAACCGTAGGTCTCTTTCCAGCATGATCGTAGAGCGCTGCGGGGTAGTGTTATTCCGCGTCCGTAGCTTATCTTCAAGTTACACGCACCTTTTGTGTAGAGCTAAGTTAGTAACGTCTGTGCAGCTTTTGCCTTAAGGCATCAAAGACCACTGTCTAAGTGTTTGCCAGCTGCATTAGAAAGAAAAGAAAACTATGAAGAAATGTAATTTGTGTTTTTATACGACGTAATTTTAATAGATAATTTAATTTATTTAACGATTACAAATGGAGTCGTTAGCGACAATACATTTCACATCTCTATAACTTACCCTTATTACTTTCAATCGAACCATTATCATTATTATTATGATGATATTTTGTTTTTATTATCACGTAATGAAATTTGATATCGGCAATTTAATTTTTTCGTTTTCATGCCTCGTAAAGAAATGGCGAAATTGTGATTTCTGAGAGTAAAAAGAGCGGATGGACATCAAATGACATTATACGACAGCAAAGGCGGTTATTTAATTCAATTTCGAGCCATCAGCGAAGATCTCTTCGTGTCCCGCCTTGCTTCTTTTTCTCCTTCTGACTGGAAGCTCTGAAGAGATCGAAAAGCGGTACGAAATGATAAGTCATCATTTCTATCAAAATGCTGCCGTGGGGATTTTGCTGATAACACCGAATTGAGGAAGTTCTGTACATATGTGGGGTATTTTGGTTTCGTATAGGCTTGAAATTGGGGCTTATTTTTCAGAAGGATATGGAAGAATTTCAAGAATGAATGGTTTAATGTAATTTTTTCAAAACTGTTATTTGGCTGATGCAAAAGTTAAATTTTAAAGTTAGTGTTTATTTGAAATAATTAATTGTCTAAAGTTCTACAAAGTGGTTGATGTTTTCAAATGATAGAAGTTATGTTTGGAAAGATTTAACAAAAGTTTTTTAAAAATAAATACTTCAAACAAATAAGAAATTAATTTAACACACACAAAAATTTTGAAATTTTTTAAAAGTTTTTATGAAATTCAGTTAAAAGGCTTAGTCATAACGGTTGGTTTATCGTTCGATGGTCATTTTGTAAGCATTTTTAATTAGAACGGACCTATATTTTCACATGGATTCCGAACCACTCACCAACATCCATGCCACCGCCAGGATTCAAATCTGAAGCCTGTGGTACCATAGGCCAGAGCGTTAGTCAATTGCCCATCAGAACGTCTGCAGTTATATTGGACCGTGACTTACGGCTTAAAGTTTATTCCGAATCATTACAAACATCCAAGGCACTGCTAGGATTTGAACAGAAATCTGTGGCACTCGGCGCTAGAGCTGTAGTACTAAATCAAGCCTAAATCAATTTTTTATTATGCTTGGGGTGTTAAAAGAAGGGTTGACCCCACCCCAAAGTCGAATTCCTGGTTGTTTTTATTTTAAACATCGTATAGGACAGTACCAACAAATAAAATTGACCGGTAATGTTATCGTTATGAAATTGTCAAAATATGTTTAAAAAACGCAATCAAAATGTGTCAGAATAGTCAAATATTGTCAAAATATGTAATAAAAATATGGCAGTTATTTCTTGAGTTAATACGATGCTCATAAGCGTAAATGCCAACAAATTAAAAACAACTTTCATTTATACAGATAAGGAGGCGAGTGGATAGCGATATGGCACTCGGTACCACAGGTTTCGGGTTCGTGTCTCGAAGTTTTATATTCCAGCTAAACGCACCTCCTGGTTGAGTAACGTCGATGCAGCGCTTGCATTAAGGCATCAAAGACAACTGTCTAAGAGTTTGCCAGCTACATTAGAAAGAAAAAAAAAGTTATACAGATAAAGAAATGCAATTTGTATTTTTATACGACGTAATTTTAATAATTAATTTAATTTATTTAACATTAACAAATGAAGACATTAAGGACAATACATTTCACATCTCTATAATTTACCCTTAATACTTTTCAATCGAACCATTATCATCATCACTATGATGATGATATTTTGTTTTTATTATCACGTAATGAAATTTGATATTGGCAATTTAATTTTTTTGTCTCATAAAGAAATGGCGAAACTGTATTTTCTGAGTAAAAAGAGCGGATGGACATCAAATGACATTATACGACAGCAAAAGCGGTTCTTAATTCAATTCTGAGCCATCAGCGAAGATCTTTTTCGTGTTCCGCCTTGCTTCTTTTTCTCCTTCTGACTGGAAGCTGTCTGAAGAGATCGAAAAAGCGGTACGAAATGATAAGTCATCACTTTTATATAACTGCTGCCCGGGTTTTTGCTGATAACATCGAATTGAGGAAATTCCATGTTCCATGGGGTATTTTGGTTTCGTATAGGCTTGAAATTGGGGCTTGCGTTTTAGATGTCATCAAATATCCTTCTTAAGGAACGATTTAATGTAATTTTTCAAAATTTTTATCTGACATAAAAGTTAAGTATCGAAGTTTAGTGTTTAATTGAAATAATTAAATATTTATAGTTCTTCGAAGAGGTTGGTGTTCTTCAAATGACAGAAGTTATGTTTGGAAATACTTATTTAAAGATAAATATACTAAAAAATTAATTTGACCTCCGAAAATTTCCAAATTTTAAAAAATTTACGTCGCTGGCGAGCATTAGACGGAGGTTCGCTCCGCTGGCGGGTTTGTTGTAGACACTATTTCGAAAGCGAATAGACTCGATGGTTTTTGGGATGTTCAGCCTCTTACATCGTGAGTCGGACTGTCTGGTGGGAGTTCTCGGGGTTTCTTCCCATGCAATAAGCAAATGCGGGGTAGTTCCGCCTAAAAGTCCTCCCGGAAGGCATTGCCCTCATTCTTCAGCAACACGGAGTAAAAGTCAGACTTCTATCTACGGGTGCTTCTTTAACAACAGAAGCTGCTCTTTTCCCTCTTTACATGGGACCACACGAGTTAAATAAATAAAAAAAATAATAATTATAAAATTATAATCATTATTATTCTTATTATTAATAATTAATAAATATATTAATAATTATAAAATTGTCAAAATTCTAATTGATTTTTTTGTGTCAATACAATGCTTAAAAAAGCGTAAATGGCAAAAAATTGAAAAAAAAAAACCCTTTAATCTAAACAGATGAAAAATTTAATCGTGTTTTCCTACGATGTAATTTTAATATTTAATTTAATATATTTTACGTTAACAAATGAAGACATTAGGGACAATACATTTCACATCTCTGTAATTTCCCTTAATGTTTTCAATCGAACCATTATCATCATTATTATGATGATATTTTGTTTTTATAATCCTGCAATGAAATCTGATATCGGCCATTTCTGTTTTCATGCCTCATAAAGAAATGGCGAAGTTGTGTTTTCTGAGAGTTAAAAAGAGTTCATGGACATCAAATGACATTATACACCAAAAGCGGTTATTTAATTCAATTTTGTGCCATCAGCGAAGATCTCTTCGTGTTCCGCTTTCCTTCTGACTGGAAGCTCTCTGAAGAGATCGAAAACCGACACAGAATGATAAGTCATCACTTTTATCAAAATGCTGCGGTTGGCTTTTGCTGATAACATGGAATTGAGGAAATTCTGTACATCCATAGGGTATTTTGGCTTTCGTATAGGCTTGAAATTGGGGCTTGCTTTTAGATGTCATCAAATATCTTTCTTAAAATTTTTTATTTGGTTGATACAACAGTTTAAAATAATTGAATATTTATCGTTCGTTGAAGAAGTTGATGTTTTTCAAATTATAGAAGTTATGCTTGGAAACTTTTAATAAAGATTTAAAAAAAAAATAAATATATTAAATAGATAATAAATTAATTTAACCATACAAAATTTTGAATATTTTTAAAATTTTATGAAATTCGATTAAAAAAACTTAGTTTAGCTACTAGTCTACTTGCTTAAACTAGCAACTGCAAGTAGATTCTGAGATGTAGATGTGCTGAGTTCTCATGCTCATTAGCTGCACACAAATATCACTGACCAAGAATCGGAGCTAACCAAATATTTTAAGAACGAATAAATTCAGAAGCATGTTTGGCAAAATAAGAACCATTTTCTTGTATTAATTAATGCTCATGCGTCAAGTGTCAGTACTCCCATACAATTAAAACTCCCAACAAAATACACCCATGGCCATAATCACCCAATCCCAATTGAAAGTTTCCATCTCAGCCAGTTAATCAAATTCTCTTCATGATTAAGCCAATGGCAGAGCTGAAAGGTCCACAGACGTCTCGTCTCGGTGTCTAAGGTGCACCGATTATAGGGCCTGAACCAACACATTCCGGGCCGACAGCCAAAGGGAATGGGGCCCAGCGCCCGCGCAACTGGCATTCAATTAGGCAGAGGGACAGTTTCCGCGATCGGCCTCCGAGCTAATGAATTTTGGGGGTGGAGGGGGAAAATTGCGGAACACCCCTACCTCCCTCCATCCTCAATAAATGCCGAATTATGGGTCTCAGCGAAATGAAGGAGGTTCTCTTCATTTGGAAATGATGGGAGAAGACGATGTTCGATTTCGTTCCATGAATGGGGAGGGTCGATGTGTGTCTATTGTGCACGAGGAATATTTTGGAATAGATTTAGAAGAAAGTTAACTCAAAAACGCTTTCTAATATAGATAGGCAATGGTTCGGTGTTAATTCTGCTGAGTCCAAACAAACGGATAGTTCCGATTTCAAAGCGTATTCATTTATGTTGTTTTGATGCAGAATTTGAATCATATGCTTGGAAACTACTAGAAAATATAACTCTATGAGACATAATTGAGTCACGTGATTGTTTTCATGGTGTTTAGTGCGAAATTTGATTTCATTTTAATTATAATCAAGAAAATTTTATTTAAGGGCAAACTGTTTTATACACACACACACACAGATATATACATATATATATATATAGGAAAAATAATAAGAAATTAATGCATCCGTTTCAAAAAGCAGGCTTGTTATATACCATCAACAAATCAGCGTTTTTGCTTTTACTTACTTTACTTTCATTATAATGGGGGAATTTTATTTAAGGGCAAACAGTTTTACAAACACGCACATATATACACACACACACATATATATATATATTGGAAAAATGATAAGAAATTAATGTATCCGTGTCAAAAATGCAGTCTTGCTAACTGACATCAACAAATCTGCGTTTTTGCTTTCATCAAACTTATGATGAAAATAATTAGATAAATCTGTCTAATTTAAACTAATATTTTATATACATATATAAAATCAGATTAAATTAGTCAAATTATATATGTCATAAGATTGATTGATAGAAAGGGCCTGAAAAAGTCTTTTTCTGAGTGGACTTTTGAGTACTTGCGTGTCGCTTCTGAAAACCCCAGATAACTCCCCTCAGAAGCCTAGATCTCCGCTTGTCTTAAAGCAGCGACTGTTATTAGATTTGAACCTAAGCTCTCCTGCACCTTAGCTGGACACGTTATCAATAGCCCACGAATAGAGTCTAACCAAATATTTTATGAAAATAAATGTACAGCATGTTTGGCAAAATAAGAAAGATATAGAATTAAATGTACCATTTTCGATGTAGAACTCATGTATAATTAATGTTCATTGATAAAAAGTCTGTGAATCAAGGGTCAATAGTCCCCATGCAATTAAGACTCCCAACAAAATACACCCGTGGCCCTCATTTGCTATAAATCACCCAATCCCACTTGAAAATTTCCATCTCAGCCAGTTAATCAAATGTTCTCTCTATGATTAAGTCATTGGCAGAGAGGCTTAACTGAAAGGTCTACAGACGTCTCGTCTCGGAATCTAAGGTGTGCCGATTATAGTGTCTGCACCAACATTCCGGGCCGACAGTCAAAGGGAATGGGGCCCAGCGCCTGCCCAACTGGCATTCAATTAGGCAGACGGGCAGTTTCCGCGATCGGCCCTCCGCGCTAATGAATTTCGGGGTGGGAGTGGGGAGGAAATTTCGAGCACCCCTCCCTCCCCCTCATCCTCAGTAAATGCCGAATTATGGGGCTCAGCGAAATGAAGGAGGTTCTCTTCATCTGGAAGTGATGGGAGAAGACGATTTTCGATTTCGTTCCATGAATGGGGAGGCTCGATGTGTGTCTATTGTGCTTGGGGAATATTTTGGAATAAATTTAGAGGAAAGTTAAGTCAAACGCTGTCTAATTCAGATAGGCAATAGTTAAGTGTAATTCTGCACGAATCGTTCCAAACACACGAATCGTTCTGATTTGAAAGCGCTTCATTTAATGTGGTTTTGGTGTAGAATGTGTTTCATGCATGGAAATTGCTTGAAAATATAACACTACAAGGGAGCCACTAATAAATCACGTGATCGATTTTATGGTATGTAGTGCGAAATTTGATTACACTTCGAATATAACGGGAGTATTCTATTCTAACGGAGAACCGGCACAAAATGATAAGTCATCATTTTTATCAAAATGCTGCAGTGGAAGTTTGCTGATAACATCGAATTGAGGAAATTCTGTACATCCATGGGGTATTTTGGTTTCCTATAGGCTTGAGTTTCAGAAATCATCAAATGTCTTTCCTAAAAAGGTGATTCAATGTGATTTTTCAAAAATTTTATTTGGTTTATGAAAAGTTAAATTTTAAAGTTTAGTGTTTAATTGAAATAATTAAACACTACACACATCCACCTCTTTTAAAGAGGTGGATGTTTTTCAAATTATGGACGTTATGTTTGAAAGCCTTAAAAAATTTTTTTTAAAATAATTTATTAAACAAATAAGAAATTAATTTGACCACATAAAATGTTGAAATTTTAAAAATAATTTTATAAAATTCGATTAAAAACCTTAGTCGTAATAGGAGTAATGGATAGTTGATTAAACTGAAACATATGCTATTTTTGACGTATTTATGTATCATAATATAGTATTTATGTGTCATATATCATTATTTATAGTATTTATGCATCATGTACACTTATGTCCATAAATTAAGGATAATTCAGAATCACACAGAAATTGAACTCTAAAATAAAAATTTCACCTGTAGAATTATCATACACATCTTGAAGAAGAATATGCAAATTACAGGAAACCACCAGATGGCGCGGATAGTACGTCACAATGGCGAGAGTGTAAGAGAGGGGTATATAAGGAATGGTGGCAAAGAAGTAAAATTGTTCACAAACGCTTTAAAAGCCTTTCAGTACAATAACCGCATAGTTATGGCACAAAGGAATCATTTGGATGATTTTTACGTGGTAGAATTATCGGACGACTGGAATGTGGACGTACCCAGTTGGAAGTATCCGAGGAACTTGGAATCGCCCAGAGTGTCCTCTCCAGGCTTTGGCAACGATTCCAAGATGATGGTAATGTGAGTAGATGTTACAGCACAGGTCGCCCCAGAGTTACAACGCCGAATGAGGACCGGTATTTAGCAGTTACTGCCAAAAGGAACAGATGGAGCACAGCATCAGACCTGTCTCGTCAGCTCTCTTCAGCTACCGGTACGACAGTTTCAAGACAGACCGTGTACAGACGCTTAGGGCACATTGGTCTATATGCTCGTAGGCCTGTCAGATCTGTTCCACTTACCGCAACTCACTGTCGCCTGCGATTAACCTGGAGTAGAGAGCATGCATTGTGGACACCGCAACAGTGGTCTGGTGTGATGTTTTCCGACGAGTCCAGGTTTAGTTTGCAGTCTGATTCTCGACGGACTTTCATATGGAGAGCGCCAGGTACCCGTTACCAACAAGAGAACACCATTGAACGACACCGTTACGGTGGTGCAGGATGGCTGGTTTGGGGAGGAATTATTCTTGGTTCCAGAACTGACCTGCATGTTCAGAGTGTATCGATGACAGGCCACATCTATCGGGATGTCATTCTGGAACAACATGTTCGTTTGTTTCGGGGCGCCATGGGTGCTGAATTTCTGTTTATGGATGACAACGTCCGTCCTCACCGTGCAAACATAGTAGACGAATGCCTTCAGTTGGAGGATATCACCCGTATGGATTGGCCAGCATACTCACCGGACTTGAATCCAATAGAGCATGTGGGATATGCTTGGCCGACGAATTGCAGCCCGTCAACGCCCTCCCACCTGTCAACCGGAACTTCGGAGGGCATTGCTTGATGAGTGGTGTAATATTCCCCAAGATCAGATTGATAATTTGATACTCAGCATGCCTAGGCGTTGTTAAGGCCTGTATTGCATCGTCCGGGAGACATACCCATATTAACCATCATACTAACCATGTCATACTGTTTTTTTGTAAATAAGTTCTTTTTTGAAATTTGCTCCAGGGAGTAAAAATCGCAAATTTTTATTAATTATGTCAAACATATAGCATCTTTTTGCTCTTTACCTTTTTGTTTAATAAATAGACTTTACAAATAAGTCAAATTTGTTTTGCTTCTGTCTCTTTCTTTGCCTGAACTTCATTATCCTTAATTTATGGACATGAGTGTATTATTATTTATAGTATTTATATATCATATATGCATCGTTTTTTTACGGCGTTTCTACCATTTTCTACTTTTTTGCTTTTAAATCAACTAATTATAAAGAGTTTCCATAATATGTTTATCACAAAGTTGAATAAGAAAAAAAGAAGAAATCGGAACTGTAATTTAAAAATAATATCGGCCTTGGTCTACCATGGGGATTTTGCACTAATGAAGAAGAAGTATATATCTAAATGAAGATCCATAAGAGTCAGTGAAATAGAATATTGATTTTACCAAACAAGTAAGAACGATTGATAAAAGTAAAGATAGAATAAACGAATGTCTAAAATAATTGACATTCCTTTTGTTTAACTGCCACCAAATCCTGGCGGTGGTATGGATGCTTGAGTGGTTTAGAATCCACATTAAACTGTCGGTCCCAATCTAATTAGCTTAAAGTGTGCAGAAAATGACAGTAGAGCAACAGACCAAACCATTTTTGTTCAATTGATTTAGTTTCCTTGCATTTATGATTCTATTCTAAACTTAAGTTTTTTGTTAACTTAGATTAATTAACTAACAAAACTCAGGCATAAAAGTACATTAAAATACTTGGTTCTGCCATATCGAGCGCAGTTTGACATTTACAACAAGACATCCATTTAAATGTCCCTATGGACACCATTTAACATAATTTATTTTATTTGAATGACAGTGTCACATATCATTTATGCATGGACAAGCCGCCGATGGGCAATTAAGGAAGAATATCGTTTCCGAGAGAACTATCGAATACTTGCTTGCCGTTTAAGAAAACACCAGATAACTCCCACCGCAAACCCATATCTCCTTGTCTTAAAGCAGCGACTGCAAGTAGATTCCAAGTCTGCTTTTTTCCTTTATCAATCTGAGATTGATCACCATCATCATAAGATTGATAACAAAAAAAAAAAAAATCACACTTAGTGATAGCAATTAACAAGTCTGCTTTTTTTTTCAACAGATACATAAATTTCTTACATCACCTGCATGCTAGTTGCATACGTTATCATTAGCCCACGAATAGAGGCTAACAAAATATTTTATGAATGAATAAATTTACAAGCATATTTGGCAAAATAAGAAACGATATAGAATTAATTCTATCATTTTTGATGTAGGATTCCAATATTATTTATTGGACAAAGTCTATGAATCAAGGGTCAAAAGTACTCCCATGCAATTAATGTGCATGTGTAGTTTCTGAAAACCCCAGATAACTCCCATCAGAAACCAAGACTTCCTCGTGTCTTAAAGCAGTGACTGCAAGGTGATGTGAACCTGAGGTCTCCCGCAAAATTTATCACTGGCCCATGAATCTGAGTTAACCAAACATTTTATGAACGATTAAATTCACAAGCATTTTCCTCAAAATAAGAAAGGATTCAGAATTAAATCTGCTATTTTCTTGTATTAATTAAAGTCTGTGAATCAAGGGTCAGTACACCCCATGCAGTTAAAATAACCAACAAAATACACCCATGGCCATAACTTGCCATAAATCACCCAATCCAAATTGAAAGTTCCCATCTCAACCAGTTAATCAAATTCTCTTTATGATTAAGCCACTGGCAGACAGACAGAGCTTAGCTGAGAGGTCTACAGACGTCTCGTCTCGCAGTCAAGGTGCACCGATTATAGGGCCTGAACCAACACATTTCGCCGACAATCAAAGGGGGAATGGGGCCCTGCGCCCGCCCAATTGGCATTCAATTAGGTAGAGGGACAGTCTCCGCGATCGGCCTCCCGCGTTAATGAATTTCGGGGTGGAGGGGGAGGAGGAAATTGCGGAGCACCCCTCCTCACCCTCATCCCTCAGTAAATGCCGAATTATGGGGCTCAGTGAAATGCAGGAGGTTCTCTTCATCTGGAAATGATGGGAGAAGACGATTTTCGATTTCGTTCCATGAATGGGGAGGGTCGATGTGTGTCTATTGTGCTTGAGGAATATTTTTGGAATAGATTCAGAGGAAAGTAAACTCAAATGCTGTCTAATACAGATAGTCAATGGTTAAGTATTAATTCTGCTGAGTCCAAACACACGAATCGTTCTGATTTTAAAGAGTTTTCATTTATGTAGTTTTGATGCGGAATGTGTTTCCTGCATGGAAACTGCTTGAAAATATAACGCTATGAGATATAATTGAGCCACGGGATGGTGTTTAGTGTGAAGTTTGATTTAACGTTGGTTAAATGGGGAAATTTTATTTAAGGAAAACTGTTTTACACACACACATATATTGGAAAACTGATAAGAAGTTTATGTATCCATTGCAAAAGCAGGCTTATTAACTACCATCAACAAGTCTGCTCTTTACTTTCATTAATCGTATGATGAAAAGATTTACATAAATCTGTCTAATTTAATTTGTAAAGCTAAATTAGTTGTAATATAATTAATCTGTAAATCTATAAATCTAAATTTATATACATTAAATTTAACCTAAATTAATCTATATCTATCTATCTATATATACATATATATATTCTAAATATTTTCCTCATAAGATTGATAGAAGGACCTAATGGCAGAGTGCCTGGTGTTCGGTGCCACAAGTTTCGGGTTCGAGTTTTGACTGTACCATGGATGTTTATAGTTATTCGGAATTTACTTTATGTCTGTTGGGCATAGGGTTCACAACCCCACCCTACAAAAAGAAGGCATTTTCTATCTTGTTGTTTTTATCCCACTTGGTAGACATTTAGAACAAGCCCACGAACCCGTGTGGACTGATGGTTGAAAGAAAAGTGGACGACTTCTGTTGTGATAGAGCACCAGTAGGTAGAAGTCTGACTTGGTTCCGTGACGCTGACTTTTTACGGGATAGGGTTGTCAGCCCTACTACCAACGCTCTATAGTCGTGGGTTATACCGGGACCCACGTATTAAAATGGATTCCGAATCAATACAAACATCCATGGCACTGCTGGGATTCAAATCCGAAACCTATGGCACTGAGCTCCAGAGAGCTAGTCATTCGGCTATTCAGGCCCATTTTTTTGTCTTGGAATCTGCCAGTATGCAGACGGCCTTGTCCGCCAGGGGGCTGTAGCCGCCACCAGTATGATTGATAGAAAAGAAAACAGACATGGTGATGGCAACTAAAAAAAGCCTGCTTTTTGCAAACGATGCATAAATTGCTTACCATATTTATAATCTTTTGAGTTGTAAAATCGTTAGAAAACAAAATCTGTATCTGTCTCTTCTTCATATATCAATGTAAAAAAACTTGTTTTTCGCATACAGTCCTAAAAATTGGTTTCATGAAAATGTTTACAAGTATTTCTAAAAAAAATGATTTGTATTTTTTGTGATAGTATGTTTTTCTTGCAGACATGTTATATGGCAATATCAGTAATTTGGTAAAATAACCGACGATGTTTCTTCAAAAGTATCTGGTACATTAATTAGAAATAAAATTTCGATTCGAGTAAATTACTCGTTTATTATTCCAATTCCCTAAACATGCTAATGATCAAATGGAAAACAGCATATAAATTAACACCTTGTAATTTCCATAATTCACTCCCGTATTGCAACTCAGCCATTTCTATGCAAAAACATGCAAAGAAATGCTTGCAGGAAACAAATGTAAAGGAAAAAGCAAACAATAAACATTAATTGAGCAGAAAGCAGAATAGGAAGTTAGATTAAGGAAAGGGAGCAGAGTAGTCAAGACATTAGGATAATTAGCTCGATAAAAAAAGAAATAGTTAACATTCCTCAAAAGAATAATCTAATGACTTGATTAATAATAAATAAATGGCTGGTAAAAATGTTTACTTAAATTAATAAGAAAATGAAGCACTAATTGATTCAATATGCAGATTCATTCTGAATCATCATCATTCAATCATTTTCATTTCTAATTTATACAGGTGTTCCAGTCAAATTGTAAAGGATTGGCGGAAGGATCCAAAATAAACTTTTACCATGGAGTATGCTTCCGAAATTTCACGTTTTAGGTCTAGTGGTTAAAAAAGATTTTAAAAATAAACTGACGGTAGGTTACATAAATATATATTTTCTAATGCAGCTGGTAAACAGACATGGACGTCTTGGATGCCTTAAGGCAAGCGCTGCACAGACGTTACTCACTTTGCATTACCCAGGGGGCTCGTGTAACTTGAAGATAAGCCACGGACGCGGAGTAACAATGCCCCCGCAACGCTCTACGATCCTTTGAGACCGGTTTAAAGACCGAACCATTACAAACATCCATGGCACCGCCGGGACTCGAACCCGAAACCCTTCCGAACCAAACAAACCACTCCCATTCAGGCCCACCCGCCGGGACTCGAACCCGAAACCTGTGATACCGAGCACCAAAGCGATAGCCACTCTGCCATTCAGGCCATATATATATATAAATATATATATAATTAGCAGGAGATTACTAGAATCCTTATAACACTTCTAGTCTAGACGTATCAATAATTTATTTCTATTTCTTTAAATGAAAAATTCACTTTGCTATGAAATATCATCAAAATTACCTTCAGCTTTTGTACAATAAAAATATTTCATCAAATTCACAAATTAAAAAAAAATACGATTCTTCTCACCTGGTGGGAGCACGACGCTTTGACATCCAGGGATGGGATGTACTGCAGGACATACCAGCAGGATCTCCAGGCCGTTTCGCCGGCAGGCACGGCAGGCCAACACAGGACCGAGTCCCAGACAGGCTCGCAAAAGGGTTCCCCTAGATAAAGAAGATGGCAGATTTGAACATAAAAGTGATTGAAAGAAAACGATTCTTTTGTTTTTAGAATAGAAACTGATGTGAGATCATTTGCTTTTAGAATGGCATGAAGATTCATGGTGCTCCCAGTATTTGGAGCAATGCATAGCCTCCAGGGAACTGGAACTGTTTCTCTCCATCTTAATGGGTGGGCATCTGGTCAACAAATTTATAGTGCCCATTTTTGGTTGAGGAATTGCAGATTGGTTTCGGAAACTCAACTTGCTATTCATAAAATTGCCTCAGCCCAGTTTTTCTAAAGCATTTCCATTTATCGTCAAAATAATTTATTAACAAAGCTTTACAACATTTGAAAATTTATTTTAAAATTTCTTTTTAGATACTTTTAGATTAACAAAGCTTTACAACATTTGAAAATCATCATTAAAATTTCCTTTTTAGATACTGTCTTGTTAAAATATTTTGATTTAGTTCATTAATTTTTTTCTTAAATGTTCTTGAAATAAAATTTACCAAGGTTAATTATTGAGTTACGTATGAAATTTAAAAAAAAACTTTGAATTTATCACAAAAATATAAATTACTTTTGGGAAAATCGCAAAATACGGGTCATTGGACTTAGCGATTTTTTTGTGGTGCCAACTGAGCGATAAATCGTCAAATATGGTATTTTTTTATACTGTTTGCAATTCAATTTACTTACAATCGCAATCCTTCTCTGGTGAACTTTGGCGAAAAGAATGACGCCAAATCCTAGTGGCCCCTATTCTACGATTTCGCCTTACTTTTGCCATAAGAACATATTAACATAAGACTTTGAATGTTGGATTTCATAAAGATAAAAAACAAAAACTATTATAAAACAATAGTTTTAACTATTTACTATAATATTTTACTATTATAGTAATAGTAATAGTAAAATATTATAGTAAATAATTAACTATATAATATTTTAAATTATATAATATTATATTTTAATATTATATACTATATAATATTTTAAACAATAGTTTTAACTGTTAGACTAATATAAAATAATAATTTAATAATCAATTGGATGCAACGATGAAAAACAATTTTTTAAAAGTATCTGCTTCCGTATTTCAAAATCGGATATTAAAATGTTATGGCAAATATTTGCTTGAACAGCAATGGTAAAAAACCCTAAATTAATTTATATCATGAATTCATTATTTCTTAAACACATGAATAACAATTTAAGAATAATATTTAACATTACAATAAGTATTATTTATGTAATTAAAATAACGAAACCATATTTATATTCAATTTAATGCTATTTATAACAATAATATATGCATTACATGGGCGTGAAATGCTCTTAGAATTTATTAAAAGGTGACACTCATTTAAGAATTGAATTAAACTTGCAGGTGCAGCTAGTCTGAAAGAGCGAGATTTGAGAAAGTACACATAATAAACACTTATGTCATAAACGGCTAGGTAAGCAACCGTGACAACTGTCTGACTGTTTTAACCTAGGTAGCATATTTTCCATCTCAGAAAATTAAGGGAGTTATGAATTAAACACTAAGGTAAGCGTGCCATCTTATAAAATTTATTAAAGTGCTTTATCTTCTAAAGGAATAATACAGCATTTATTCTTCTCTAGGTTGCAAATATTCAGTAGGATAATTTACGAAATGCATTTATTTCTGCTGATCTGCATGCACGAGTTTTTATGCGATATTGTTTACGGTTTTAAAAAATAAAATCGTTGCCAATAAAAATCACATTATATTTATTTACATTAAAATAATCTCGACTCGTGGCTCACTGGCAACGCGTGAGGCTGGTGAACATTAGGGTGGAGGTTCAATCAGCTGGCAGCTTTGTTGCAAACACTGTTTCAAACAATGAGGAGACTCGATGGCGTTTGTGATGTTCAACCTTTTGCCCCGTTAATCGGACTAGCTGGGGAGTTTTCCGGGTTTTCTCGCATACGATACGCATTTGAGGGGCAGTTCCACCTAAAGGTCCTCCCTGTAAACTACTTCCCCGTTCTTCAGCGTAACGGAGCCAAGTCAGACTTCTATCTACGGTGTTCCATCACAATAGAAGCTGCCCCTCCTCATTTCCCTTATCCATGAGACCACATGGGTTCTTGAACTTGGTCTAGATGGTGTTGTCTACGAAATGGAATAAGAAACAAACACATTTAAATAAACTAATTTAATTAAATAACTAATAAATTTATGAATTCTCAATTTCTATTTTTACTTGATGCAATTGTTCGATTTTCGGCTTAATACGACGTGCGCAGCTGGAATGAAAAAGGATATGTTCATTGGTGGAGTTCGTTGCAGTCACTACCTTTGAAAACGAAGAGATTTGATGACGATGGCATTAAAATGGACAATCAAATTGACAGGTAGGTGTTTTTCCAAGTTTTCACCCCTGAAGACAAGCAAATGGGGTTTACTTATTTCTAAAAGTTCTCTCTTAAGACAATGTTCTCCTCTCAGCATCCGTCAATGGTTTGTTCGTGGTTTACATCAGTGAATCACGATGCCCACCGATGTTCAACAATAGCAACAAAATTTAATATAATCATACAAGAAAGAAATGTATTCATTGAGATCTGTATGTGTTTTTCGAAAATATTCTTCTCTATCGTTTAACTAAGTATTAGTGTATTTATACTATAAAAGTAGATTTGAGAATTTTAATTTTATATAGTTTACTATAATTGATTTTTTTTTTCTTTAAGAACTTTTATTTATATTTTCACAAAACTATTTATCTGGACTAGTAATCGGATATAAATATTTATGAATTAGTAAAAGGACATATAAAACTTGATAATCGAAATTTTGACTTCATATTTAAATTCATCTTTCAAAGTTGTCAAAATTCTTCTCATGTAAGTTTTAATATACTTTTCTTCATATCTTTTCTGTATTAAAAGAGAAATAAAATATTGAACAAATATAATAAATGAAAATTATTAAAATAAGGAGAAATAAATATTAATAAAAATATTAAAATTGTTAAAAATATATCTTTTATCAAAAAAATTAAATAAAATATATTAAATTTAAATAAAAGTAAATAAAATATTAAGAAAAAAATTTAAATAAATAAATTATTAACAAAAGAATTATTTTAAAAACCTATACCATTTTAATTTTACAGACGCAGATCAAAGATTTCAATAAAATTATCAAAGATTTCAATGTAAATCAACAATTATCTAAGATTTCAATGAAATCAATAATTATCAAAGATTTCAATGAAATCAACAATTATCAAGGATTTCAATAAAATCATCAAAGATTTCAATAAAATTATCAAAGATTTCAATGAAAAACGTATTATCCCTATAGCCTACATAGCGCAAATCCTTTAGAGAACAACTATAATAGACCAATTTAATAAATTTATATTTTTAAATTTATATTTTAAAAAATATTTTTTTAAAATAATAATTTTATAAATTTTTTTATTCTGTTCGTATACTCAGACTCCAATACTCCTGATGCAATATTTATTTCCCGAGTTCTACTCATACCATACATTCTCTTTGAAAAATTGGCGCTGTTAATAACAACGTATTCAGTAGCAATCGCATGACAGAAAGAAATATCTTTCTCTATAAGGATATTTGCTTTTCATGGATGAGTGAGTTTGATTTGTGTCTGTGTTAACATAATGTTTTGTGATATTTGTAACAGAATCTAGTCTAAGAAGTTTTGGATATTTCTTGTTGACAAGACATCATAATTTAAGAGGGGTGCTGAATTCGTAAGTGGGCTCAGATATTCATCGTACTAAAACATTGAATTGAAATGAAAAAAAAAAAAATGAGAGAAGATTATGCAATATGCATTGGTATATTCATAATACGAAAGTAGATTTGAAAATTTTAATTTATTATAGCTTAGATTAACTGTCTTTTCTTTAAGACTTTTATTCATATTTTCATAAACTATTTATCTAGAATAGTAATCGAATAGAAATATTTATGAATTAGTAAAAGGACATTTAAAACTTGATAATCGAAATTTTGACTTCATATCTAAATTTATCTTACAAAGTTGTCACAATTCTGCGTAAGTAAGTTTTAAGAATTTTTCTTTCATATCTTTTCTGTATTAAAAGATAAATAAAATATTAGAAAAATATAATAAATAAATATTAATAAAAATATACAAAATCTTTTAAAATTAAAAAATTAAATAAAAGAATATATCTTTTATAAAAAAATAAATAAAATATAAAAAAAAATAAATAAAAATAAAAAGATATTTAAATAAATAAAATTTTAACAAAAGAATTATTTTAAAACCTATCCATTCTAATTTTACAGACGCAGATCAAAGATTTCAATAAAATTATCAAATATTTCAATGAAATCAACAATAATCAATGATTTCAATGAAATCAACAATTATCAAAGATTTCAATGAAATCAATAATTATTAAAGATTTCAATAAAATTTTCAAAGATTTCTGTGAAATCAACAATTATCAAAGATTTCAATAAAATTTTCAAAGATTTCAATGAAATCATCAAAGATTTCAATGAAATCAACAATTATCAAAGATTTTAATAAAATTATCAAAGATTTTAATAAAATTATCAAAGATTTTAATAAAATTATCAAAGATTTTAATAAAATTATCAATGAAATACGTATTATCCCTATAGCATACACAGCATAAATCATCTATTCCTTAGAAGACAGTTATCATAAACGTATTTAATAAAATACGAATGTTTTTTTTTGAAATAATAATTTTATAAAAATTGCTTATTCTTTTTGTAGACTCAGACTCCAATATGTTGATGCAATATTTATTTCACAAGTTCTACTCATACCATACATTCTGTTTGAAAAATTGGCGCTGCTAATAACAATGTATCCAGAAGAATTCGTTTGACAGAAAGAAATATCTTCAACTGTAAGAATATTTGTTTTTCACGGATGAGGGAATTTGATTTGTGTCTGTGTTAACACAATGTTTTGTAATATTTGTAACAGAATCTAGTCTGAGAAGTTTTGGATATTTCTTGTTGACAAGACATCATCATTTAAGAGGGGTGCTGAATTCCTAAGTGTGCTTAGATATTCATCGTACTAAAACATTGAATTAAAATGAGAGATGCTGTCCTCTTTGAAAATTCCATAAGAATTTTTTAGTGCTTTGTAATTTTTGGTAAGTTATGGGCGAGGAAACAAAATGAGACGGAAATGCATTTTTGTACACAGAATATATATATTTTTTGTTATTTTTATTTTTCTAATCATTATTTCATGCTGGAATATTTATGTTTTATGTTGTTGCAGATGTCTAAATAGTAAAAAAAAAAAAAAAAAAAAAAAAAAAAAACGACGAAATTTTTTATTTGCTCCATACATTTTTTTTGTTCTAATGCAGCTGGCAAACATTTAGACAGCTTGGTCTTGGATGCCATAAGGCCATAAGCGCTGCACAGACGTTACTCGCTTTGCATTACCCAGGGGGAGCGTGTAACTTGAAGATAAGCCACGGTCGAGCAGTAACAATGCCCACGCAACGCTCTACGATCCTATTAGGACCAGGACCTACGGTTTAAAGGGGATTCGAACCACTACAAACATCCATGGCACTGCCGATGACTCGAACACATGTGTGGTACCGAGCGCCAGAGCGCTAGCCACTCGGCTATTCAGGCCCTTGTTCCATCCATTATCCTGCATATATTGCAGTATTTCATAAATTAACAATTAAAAAAATTTTCGTATTATAAAGATGTTAAAATAGAAAAATTAATAGAAAAAATAATCTTATCTTCATCAAAACTGACTCGACAGCCGTTGTGGGCCTTGGCCTGCTTTAAAAGATAAAACCAGGCTCTTCTTCTCTTCCGTGGACCTGCAGTTTTTGATCTTAATAACATTAAAATCAGGGTCTAAACAATTGACCCATCTCTTTTCGGTCTTCCCCTTGGTCGTTAATAATCTTATAATTATTATTAAAAAGTTCTTTCTCAAGTATTGGGTGCCTAATAATTAAAGTTCGAAATCTATATAATCTCTATTTTTAATGAAAAAGAAATAAAATAGATCAGATCAAAATTGAGATAGCTTAAAAAAAAAAAATTATTATTTTATGAACCAATTAATTTTTTTCCTTTTTTTCCTCTAATTTTTTCAAAAAATTTCATTCCCCTTAATTACTTTCTGAAACGCATCTTTTCTCAAAAATAAGATTACTATTAATCAATAATGCTCTCATTACTTGTTGTTTAATGTCTCATTTAGTATATGGATAAATCATTCAATGGATTTCCAATTTTTGCATTAAAAATTTCATTTTATTTCGTAAAGCAAAATCGGGTCAATAAATTAAAAAAAAGGTTTTCTATACAAATTGCTTATGACTCATTGTATTTTATGTTTTATTGAATTTCATTTATGTTTTTTGTAACTACTCTTTGGGTCGATTTTTGCCCTTCTTTAAGATACAGATTTAATTTAAACGTTGTAGACAAAAGAGCCAAACTGAAATTTTCCATTGATATTTACATTTCATGATTAGGATCGCCAGGATGAATGTATTTGTTGTTTTGTAACTTACGTCAGCAGTGTAACCCATGTAGAATGAAAGTATTCGAGAAAGACCCCAACTTACGTGGCACAAGGGATAACGCGCATGACTACGGATCAGAAGATTCCCTGTGCGAATACTGGCTGGAACACCCGATATAGTCGTGCACTTCGACTTTGTTACTCACAATTAAATTATTGAAGAATTATAGGGCCAGGCCTTACCGGGACCTCACTTTAATATTATAGTTTAAAAAAACTTAAAAACTCTTTTAGATCAAACTGATAAATTATTTTGAAGAAACTAAAAAAAAAAACTGCTTTTTCTTAATCAAACTAAAGTAAAAAATAATTTCTAAGAATAAAATGACATGAACAGTGTTGTCACTATTCTAAAAGGATATCAATCGTTATAATTTTCCGCAGTTTCATTTCTGTTAGTTTTTAAAAATGATGGAGCACCCCACGCTTTTATAACAGTGACATTCTGACATTTTATCTTATGTTAACAATTATTTTTTACTTTTTAGTTTGAATCAGTCTAAAGCATTTTTTTTACTTTTAAACAAATTTAACTAACCCGCATTTTAGTTATTATTCGTATGGGAAGTTAGCACGTTGCTCTTCTATGATACTAATTTTGGAAGTTAGGCAAAAAGGTAGTCAGACTAAAATGTTTCCATATTTGCATTTAGGATGAGCACGATAAATCCGTGTACTGTTGTTGTTTGACTCATCATTTTTGGCGAGACAGACACCCCATAGATACGGATCCAAGTCAGACTTGTACCTACGGGTGCATCACACAGAAGCGTATTTTGGACCACCGTTAGCTTTTTCTAGATCTTGCATGTCTCATTGAGTAAGAAAAACAACATGCTTATCTGTAATAATATTTAATCGCTGAAGAAGGAGAGGGCAGTCTAGCGGACTTTTAGGGAAAACAACTACACCGCATTTTTGACGTATGGAAGAGAATCCAGGAAAACTCACATCAGGTAGTCCGACTAAAAGAAGCAAGAGGCTGAACATCACAAACACCATCTTTCCTGGTTTTTTTGAAGTGTCTACAACTAAGCCGATAGCAGATGGAATATCATCCTAATGCTCACCAGCTGAGCACGCTACTGTTAAACCATGAGTCGGACATCCATGTACTAGAAAGACAGAAGGAGATGAGGAGAAAGGATGTTATAAATATTACGTCAGATGCCGTCTTATTCCTCGACGGTACTCATTATTCCTAGAAGTGTCTCTCTCGTTAATGGGCACATCAGGAACCACAAACGAACCCACGAAATAGTATATTTTTGTCAAGTGATCAGCAAGCTTCGTGGATAGAAAAAAACTGTTACAAATATTACAGTTAATGAAGAAAATTGCTTTTGGAACAATTTTTTTTTTCATCATCTAATGAAAATCTTTGCTTACTAATGACTATTAATATTAATCAAAATAACATATGCTACGGAGAAATTTAAAATTTTAACGAGTTTTCATATTTAATATGTTACAATATAGTCATAATTTTAGGTACTATAAACGACATCAGAGTTCATAAATTTTTAATAATACAGTATGCGTAAGTATTTGGTTGGCTGTCACAATCATTAACAAGCTAATTTTAACATTCAAAACCTTTCAATTATTTAACAAACACATCTTACGAAGGAATACATTTAACAAACACATCATTTACTCATATATACAAATAAAACATTCATCAAACTCTTTGATGTATCATGTAACTTATTTCAAAGCACCTCCCTGACACGCAATTAAAATTCTACTTTTGATCAATGTTACGACAAGATTTTCATCGACGTGCATTTCTGATTTTAACGCAAAACTAATTAGTTTAAAGCTCAATATTCATGAGAGAGAGATACATTTAAAATTTAAATGACCCACACCCGTTTCGAATGACACCTCTTTCGTTTGCAAATTAGGATTCACTCTTGCATACCTAAACACGTTTTGAGCGTCTTTAAAGCGCTGTTCTAAAAATGGCTTTGCAAAGTTTTTTTCATTAAGAAAGTTTTTTTATTAATTAATCCCGTTTTAATTAAAGTAGATTCTTAATTTAAAACAAGGGGAGCATGAAATAAATAAAAATGAGATTTGTTTATTTAATTGTGGAGGTAGCAAATTAAATTTCGAATATGTTCTTGTGACTTCTACAATTAATTTCCTAATTTAGTTTTAATTAGTTTTCTGTAATTAAGTAATAGAATTAAAATTAAATGGTTCTCAAACCGGGGTCCATGCCCCTCGCCAAAGGCCTATTTTCGATTGTTGCCCCGTTCCATGTTTCTTTTTCTTGATGTGCACTCTCTTTTCTAAATGATGTTGGTCGCACCTGGGATGTTCTATCATCTTAATTAATAGGCATATTTAATCGAGTTTTCAATTCATTAATTTCTGTAGGGTTTTCTTTGTTGTGGTCGTATTCCTTATGGATGGGGGAAAGGATGGGCAGCTTCTGTTGGGATGGAGCACCTAGTAGGTGTCTGATTTCGCTCCGTGTCGCTGAAGAAGGAGGGCAGTGCCTTCCGGGAGGACTTTTAAGGGAACTACCCAGCATTTGCTCTTCGTAACGGAAAAAACTCCCACCAGGTAGTCCGATTAAAGAGGCAAGATTAATGGCATGACAAAAACCATCGAGTCCCTTCGTTTTTGAAACAGTGTCTACAACAATGCTGCAAGCGGAATGAATCTCAGCCCTAATGCTCCCTATCGACACACTGTGTGTAGAGTTGCGAGTCGGGTACCCGTATACTACAAAGACAGAAGAGGAAGAAGAGAATGGATGTTGTGAAGAAGTCAGAGGCCATCTCTCGGCACCCATTATTACCTTAGGTGCCCTTCTAGATAATGGGCACATCAGGAGAAGGTGAAACCCCGAAGTAGTGTCTTTTTATCAAGTGATCAACAAGCTTCGTCGTCAAAAAAAGTTTTTTTTTATAGTTATTGAAGAAGATTCGCTTTTGGAACGTAAAACAGAATATTATATTATACGGGAAAATTTAAATTTTTAAAGAGTTTTTATATTTAATATGTTACAATACGGTCATAATTTTTGTTAACATAAATGTCGTAAGAGCTCATAAATATTTAAAAATACAGTAAGTAAGTATTCGGTTGTCATTCGCAATTATTAACATGCTGTAGCTTTTCAAAACTTTTCAATTATTTAACAAACACATCTTACGAAGCTCTTATCAAACTCTTTGATTTCTCGCGTAACTTAACATTTTAAAACACTTTTAAAATGACAGGCAATTAAGATTCTACTTTTGATCTACGACACAATTTTCATCGACATGCATTTCTGATTTTAAGGCAAAACGAATTGGTTTCCACTCTCAATATTCATGAGAGAGATACATTTAAATTTTAAATGACCCACACCCGTTTCTAAATGACACCTCTTTCGTTTGCAAATTAGGAATCAACTCTTGCATACCGAAACACGTTCTAAGCGTCTTTAAAGCGCTGTTCTAAAAATGCATTTGTAAGGTTTTTTGTCATTGAAATTTTTTTCTTTCTCGTTTTAATTAGAGTAGATTCTTAATTTAAAACAAAAGGGACGTATTAAATAAATAAAAAATGAGATTTGTTTATTTAATTGTGGAAAGAAGCAAATTAAATTTTGGATATGTTCCTGTGATATCTGCAATTAGTTTTTCTGTAATTAAGCAAGCAGGAACTTTAGGGAAATTAAAAATTAGTGGTTCTAAAACTGGGGTCCATGGCCCCTACCCTAGGGGATCAATTAGGTGAAACTCAGGTCTATTTGCTATTGGTGCCACGTTCAGTTTTTTTTTTTTCTTGTTGAGGCTTTCTTTTCTAAATGATGTTGGTCGCCCTTGGGATGTTCTGTCATCTTAATTAATAGGCCAATTTAATGTAGGTTTCAATTCATTAATTTCTGTAGGATTGCCATTGTTGTTGCTGTCGTATAGCTCATGGAAGCAGGGAAAGGCAGCTTCTGTTGCGATGAATCATGCATAGGTAATTATAATAACAATATGCTATCAGCTTTTTACGAGTCTTCAATAGTTATTTTATTTAGTAGTTTGATGTGTCTATGTGAGAAAGCACGCTTTTATCCCATACATTAATCTGGTTTAGTGATCATTTCTACATTTTACTAAATTCATGCAAACCGTTAAAAGGCATTTTGTTGTTAACAAAGATTATTCATACTAGTTTTCTAACCCATAAGCACATAAAAATAGACGTTAATGTTTTAGTAGACCTTTTTACGGTAATGGGGCCCGCATAAACGCCGCTCATCTTGGATACCGGCATATTCTTCTTCGGTAATGATGGTGCTCCGATGTTGCTGGATTCAAAGTTCGATACATAATAACAATAAACTCACATTAAAGCGATGTGTTTTCGCCCTAGATTATCCAACGTGCAGGCTCTGAGCGGGCCACGTTTCGTTTGGAGGGTAAACATTTTGGCGATGCATTACATCTTATGCGAAGGCGACATTTATGACCTTTCTCCGTTCAGGGTAGCACGAAAATAGCTCGGTACTTCATGCACTTCGGAAGAATGAAATTGGGATAGGTCTTGAGAAAAGGCTTTCACCAATAAATAAATTGTTTCTCGAGAAAGGTGAAGTTTGTGTGGGTTTTGGAAGAAATAGCTCGCTGTGAAAGATAAGAATGTACTAAGGAAAAGGGTTACGTCAAACAGCTTTGTAAGGAATTGTTTTCTTTCTGGTATAGGTTGAAGTTCTTAAGGATCGTTTATTTTTTATTTTTCTTTGGCACTATAGTAATAACCTGGAAGATTTATTCGGATTTGGAGGATTTTACGGATGGAAAAGAGGAATGATTTATTACAGGACGTTGAATAAAACTGGAAAAGTGGCTCATGTAATTATTAAATATACAAAGTGAGATTAAGAAAGTTTTTTTTTTAACTTTCGAAATTCTTATATTTATGTAAAATTCAGTAGTTTTTAATAGGCATCTTAATTAGTTATTTATATTTATTAAAATAAAAGAAAAAAATGCATTATAAATAATGATTAAACTATTATAGACATGTATTAAAGACAAATCTTTGACACATTTTGATTTCACAAAATATATAATTTAATTCACTAAATATCTAGTAAAAAATAACAAAATAAATTTGCAAAAAAAAAAAAAAAAAAGTTTTACCGGTAAATTTGATATTATATATCATATAAATCAAGGAATCACATTTAATGAGGTTTTTTTTATAACATATTTTTTTAAGCCCGACTCGTGGCTCAATGGCAACGTGCGACGCTGTGGAAAACCCGAAAAACCTGTGCCACCTAGTTCAGAAGCGTTAGTCAACTAAAATAATATATACTACGGGAAAATTTAAATTTTTAGAGTTTTTATATTTAATATGTTACAATATAGTCATGAATTTGGCCAATATAAACGTCACAAGAGTTCATGAATTTTTCCTAATGCAGTACGTAAATAGTAAGTTGTCGTTCACAATTATTAACATGCTATAGGCAAACATTCAAAACGTTCCAAACGTTCATTTATTTAACAAACACATAATTTACTCTTATATACAAAATAAAACATTCATCAAACTCTTTGATGTCTCGTGTAACTTTTAAAACACCTCCCTGACAGGCAATTAAAATTCTACTTTTGATCTACGACATAATTTTCCTCAACATGCATTTCTGATTTTAATGCGAATGAATTGGATCAATATTCATGTGGGAGATGCATTTAAATTTTAAATGACCCACACCCATTTAAATGACACATCTTTCGTTTGCAAATTAGGGATCAACTCTTGCATACCGAAACACATTTTAAAGCGCTGTTCTAAAAATGTCTTTTGAAAGTTTTATTTTTCATTAAGAATTTTTCTTTTTCCGTTTTAATTAAATCAGATTCTTAATTTAAAACAAAAGGGAGGGGAAGGCATTAAATAAGTAAAATGAGATTTGCTTATTTAATTGTGGAAGAAGCAAATTAAATTTCTAATATGTTCTTGTAATTTCTCCAATTAGTTTTCTCTAATTAAGCATTCAGGATCTAAAATTAGTGGTTCTGGGTAATTAAAATTAATGGTTCTCGAACTGGGGTCCTTGCCCAGTTCCTCTTGGGGATTGAGAAGGGATCAATTAGTTGAAACTTGGGCTATTTGCTATTGTTGCCACGTTTTTTCCCCTTGATGTGGCTCTTTTTCTAAATGATGTTGGTCTCACTTGGGATGTTCTATCATCTTAATTAATTGGCCTATTTAATGTTAGTTTTGGATTAAATTAATTAATTAAATTTCTGTAGGGATCTCATTTTAACAATTAAATTGATGTTAAGGTGGTATGGGGTTTATATCTTTTAAGCTGTTTAAAAAGGTTTTTTAGTTTTATGTTTTTTTAATACTATATTATTTTAATAAGGGTCCATGAGCCAACATTTTTATTTTTGAAAGAGACAGTCACGAAAAAAATCTTTAAAAGTTTGAGAACTAATGCTGTAAACCAGTGCTGATACCTGTAGAGGAAGATAACACCCTTTTAGAAAGCGGTTAAACACTGAATGGGTTCGACACAAGCATTGCATTTTGAAACGAGGAAGAACGTTTAATATAAAAAAATGAAGCCGGCTGGGAAAGCTTAAAGAAGGAAAAGCAGACAAGAAATTTAGGAAAACCATTCCAAAAAAAAAAAAAGAAGTTCTTTTGACCAAAATTAGAAGTTTTCAAAAAAACTGCTGTTGTTTCATATCCCACTTGGTAGATAGCAACATCTCGATCAAGTCCAAGAACCCGTGTGGTCTCATGGGGAAAGGTCAGCTTCTGTTGTGGAGCACCGGTAGGTAGAAGTCTGACTTGGCTCCGTGAGGCTGAAGAAGGAGGAAGTGCCTTCCGGGAGGACTTTCAGGAGGAACCTGAAAAATTCCCAAACAGGTTGTCCCACTGACGAGGCAAGATGCTGAACATCACAAACGCCATCGAGGTTCTTTGTTTTTTGAAAGAGTGCCTACAACAAAACCGCCAGTGAACTTCAACCCTAACGCTCACCACCGATGCCCGCTATCACTGAGCCACAAGTCGGGCCTAAAAAAGTCTTATCTGATAAAAAAAAAAAAACCACTCACTGAGCATCCTCGTGCATACGATTTATCATCAAATTTAATGGCACAACAATTTTTTTCAAAAATTTACGTCGTTATTTTATATCAGACATTTTAGTAAATTTAATGGTATATTTTTATGAAATCAAAATGTGAAAGGAATTCTTTTTTTTTTTTAAATATCAATAATGAATTGCTTTAATTAAAATCACTATTAAAAGAATAGAAATTTGAATAATAATAGAAAAATAATGCTACGTAAATTGTTCAACAATAGGAAGAAAAGAAGACCAAGTGAAAGGTGGATGGATAGCATGGAAGATGATCTTAGACAACTGGAAATTATTAACTGGAAGAGATTGACATTGGAGTTAGGCAGAGGGTGAGCTGTTGTGTTGGAGGCTCAAGACTGTACAAGGCTGTAATGCCAGTAAAGAAGAATAGAAAAATAATAATAAAATAACTTAATTTTACATGCATATAACAATTTCGAAGGTTAAAAAAAAGGTTTCTTGGTTTTACTTTGCATATTTAATTATTATATAAATCACTTTTCCAGTTTTATTCAATGCCCTTTAAAAAATCCTTCCTGTTTTTCCTGCTATAAAATTTTCCCAATCCGGAAAAATCCAGGTTATTACTACAGTGCTAAAGAATAATAACAAAATAAACGACACTTAAGAACTTCAACCGTTACAAAATTGTTTGACGTAACCCTTTTCCGTAGTACATTCTTATCTTTCACAGGGAACTATTTTCAAAACACACACAAACTTCACCCTTCTCGAGAAACAATTTATTACTTTCTTATCTTTTTCTTTTAATAAATGTCGATAATTAATTACTTTGATTAAAATCATTATTAAAAGAATTGAAATTTAAATAAATAATAGAAATAAAATAACTTAGTTTTACATGCATAACACAATTTTAGAAGTTAAAAAAAAAAAGCTTTCTTGGTTTTACTTAGCATATTTGATAATTATATGAGCCACTTTTCCAGTTTTATTCAAAGCCATTTAAAAAAATCCTTCCCTATTTTTCGTTTATAAAATCTTCATTAAATCTTCCAGGATGTTACTATAGTGCTAAAGAATAATAAAAAATAAACTATCCTTTAGAACATCAACCGATACCGGAAAGTAAACAATTCCTTACGAAATTGTTTGACGTAACCCTATTCCGTAATACATTCTTATCTTTCACAGGGAACTATTTTCAAAACCTACCCAAACTTCACCTTCCTCGAGAAACAATTTATTTATTGGTGAAAGCCTTTTTCTCAAGACCTATCCCAATTTCGTTCTTCCGAAGTACATGAAGTACCGAGCTATTTTTGTGCTACCTGAACTGAGGAAGGCCATAAATGTCGCCTTCACGTAAGATGTAATGCATTTCCAGAGTGTTTACCCACCAAACGAAACGTGGTCCTAGCAGAGTCTGGACTTTCTATAATCTGGGGCGAAACACGTCGGTTTAATGTGAGTTTATTGTTATTTTGTATTGAACTTTGTATCCAGCAACATCGGAGCACCCTCATTACCGAAGAAGAATATGCCGGCATCCAAGATGAGCATCGTTTATGCGGGCACAATAACCATAAAAGGTCTGCTAAAACATTAATGTATATTTTTTATGTGCTTATGTGCTAGAAATCTAATATGAATAATCTTCGCTAAGATCAAAATGTATTTTAAGGGTTTGAATGAATTTAGTAAATGTAGAAATAATGTTAAACTAGGTTAATATATGAGATAAAAGCATGCATTATTACATAGACCCATGAAACTACTAAACAAAACAACTATTGAAAATGCATAAAAAAGCTAATAGCATATTGTTCTTATCATTCCTCCTTTGATCAAAGAAGGAATGATAATAACTAATACGCCAATATTTGCATTTAAATTTCTTGTTGGTCGTACATTGGTTTTAGGGCTAGGAAAAGAAAGTTCGAAATCCGACATGTGAAGTTGAATTAAACACTGAAGTTGTTTAAGTTTACTTTTGCAAAAACCTTTCTAAATTCGAAGTTTGTAATTTTGAAATGTTTTCTAAGCAGAATCTGTTTAAAACTTATTATTATTTTAATTTAACCAGCGTGGTGCCGGGTCATGTCTGCTAGTAGACCTTTTTTTTGTTCTAATGCAGCTGGCAGTTTTTTGTTCCATCCAGCTTGGTCTTGGATACCTTAAGGCAAGCGCTGCACAGACATTACTCACTTTGCATTACCCAGGGGGGCGTGTAACTTGAAGATAAGCCACGGACGCGGAGTAACAATGCCCCCGCAACGCTCTACGATCCTATTAGGACCGGGACCTACGGTTTAAAGTGGGATTTCGAACCACTACAAACATCCATGGCACCGCCGGAACTAGAACCCGAAACCTGTGTTACCGAGCGTCAGAGCGCTGGCCACTCGGCCGTTCAGGCCCTAGTAGACCTTAAAAATATAATTTATTTTAAACATACAAGGTAAGAATTTTTAAATTTAATATTAGATAAATAAACTTCAATATACTTAAAATAATTAAAAAAAAGATCGATGAAATTACATAGACACATCAAATTACTAAACAGAAAACTCATGAAAAGCTATAGCATATTGTTATTACTCCTTTGATCAACAAAGGCCGATGCCCGAGTGGTTAGCGCTTGAGCTCAGTAGGACAAGTTTTGGGTTCGAGTCCCGGCGGTGCCATGGTTGTTTTTAGTGGTTCGCAGTCCACTTTAAACTGTAGGCCCCGGTCGAACATGATCGTAGAGCATTGAGGAGGTATTGTTACTCCGCGTCCGTAGCTTATCTTCAAGCTGTACGCACTCCCTGGGTAGTGGTAAGTGGTATTAACGTCTGTGCAGCCCTTGCTTATGGTTTAAAAAAACAACTGTCTGAGTATTTGCCTGCTGCATTAGAAAAAATCAACAAAAAAAAAAAGATAATATTTGTTTTAGATTTCTGGTAGGTAGGTAGCATATTGGTTTTCAGAGCTAGGAAAAGACAGTTCGATATCCAACAAGTGAAGTTGAATTAAAATCTCAGTTTGCTTTTAAGTTTTGTTTCGAAAAATCCTTTCTAAATTCAAGGTTTGTAATTTTGAAATGTTTTCTAAACAGAATCTGTTAAAAACTTATTATTATTATTATTTTAATATAACTTACATGATGCTAGTCATGCCTGCTAGTAAGCTTTTAAATATAATTTATTTTAAATATGTAAGAAAAGAATTTTTAAATTTAATATTAGATAAATAAACTTCAATATATTTAAAATAATAATAAAAATCCATGAAATATATATGTTGAAAATTCATAAAAAGCTGATACCATATTGTTATTATCATTCCTTTGATCAACAAAGGAATGATAATAACAATATGCTAATATTTAGCTAAAATTTGCTTTAGATTTCTGGTAGGTAGCTCATTGGTTTTCAAAGCTCGGAAAAGCCAGTTCGATATTCAAAAAGTGAAGTTGAATTAAATTCTGAATTTGTTTAAGTTTTCTTTTGTAAAAATCCTTTCTAAATTCGAAGTTTGTAATTTTGAAATGTTTTTTAAACAAAACTGTCATGTTTGCAGGTAGGCCTGAAAATTTTTTTTTTAAATATACAAGGGAAGAAGTTTTAAATTTAATATTAGATAGATGAATTTCAATATATTTAAAATAATAAAAAAAAATCCTGAAATATATATATGTGTAAAACGAAAAGCTTTATTTTATTTTAGGTCAAAGATTTGTCTTTAATTATTTAATGATTAGTTATGTTGTTGTTTTTTTTCTTTTTAGTTTAATAATTAATTGCTTTAATTAAAATCAGAATTAAAAGAATTGAAATTTGAATAATAATAGAGAAATAATAAGAAAATAACTTAATTTTACATGCATATAACAATTTCGAAATTTAAAAAAAAAAAAAAAAAAATCTTTCTTGAATTTATTTTGTATATTTAATAATTACATGAATCACTTTTCCTGTTTTATTCGATGCACTTTAAGAAATACTTCATCTTTTTCGTCTATAAAATCTTTCAAATCCGGATAAATCTTCCAGGTTGTTACTACAGTGACAAAGAATAATAAAAAATAAACTATCCTTTAGAACATCAACCGATACCTGAAAGTAAACAATTCCTTACGAAATTGTTTGACGTAACCCTATTCCGTAATACATTCTTATCTTTCACAGGGAACTATTTTCAAAACACACACAAACTTCACCCTTCTCGAGAAACAATTTATTTATTGGTGAAAGCCTTTTTCTCAAGACCTGCCCAATTTCATTCTTCCGAAGTACATGAAGTACCGAGCTATTTTTGTGCTGCCATGAACCGAGGAAGACCATAAATGTCGCCTTCACGTAAGATGTAATGCATTGCCAAAGTGCTTACCCACCAAACGAAACGTGGCCCTCGCAGAGCCTGGAGCGTTCGATAATCCAGGGCGAAAACGTCGGTTTAATGTGAGTTTATAGTTATTATGTATCGCACTTTGAATCCACCAACATCAGAGCACCATCATTAACAAAGAAGAATATGCCGGCGTCCAAGATGAGCATCCTTTATGTGGGCACAATAACCATAAAAAGGTCTACTAAAGCATTAACGTCTATTTTTTTATGTGTTTATGTGTGAGAAATCTCCTATTGCTATTATTTGTTTTAGATTTCTGGTAGATACCACATTGATTTACAGAACTAGAAATAGCCAGTACGTAATCTAACAAATGAGGTTGAATTAAAATCGAATTTGTTTCAGTTTTCTCTTGAAAAACCTTCCTAAATTCGAAGTTTGTAATTTCGAAATGTTTTCTAAACAGAATCTGTTTAAAAACTTATTGTTTTATTTTAACCTACATGATGCCAGATGTGGACACAATAACCATAAAAGGTCTACTAAAACATTAATGTCTATTTTTTTATGTACTTATGTGTAACAAATCTAATATGAATAATCCTTGCAAAGATGTCTTTTAATGGTTGGAATGAATCTAGTAAAGTGTAGAAATAATCACTAAACTAGGTTAATGTATAAGATAAAAGCATGCATTATTACATAGGCATATCAAACTACTAAAAAAAAACTATTGAAAATTCATAAAAAAAAACTGAAAGCATATTATTATCATTCCTTTGGTCAACACAGGAATGATAATAACAATATGCTAATATTTGCTTTAGATTTTTGGTAGGCAGTACATTAGTTTTCAGAGCTAGGAAACGCCAGTTCGAAATCCGACAAATGAAGATGAATTAAAATCTGAATCTTTTAATTACGTTATGTTTCATAATTAGTTATGTTGCTTTCTTTTCTTTTTACTTTAATAAATGAGGGTAATTAATTGCTTTAATTAAAATCATTACTAAAAGAACTAAAATTTGAATAATAATAGAAAAAGCCTTTTTTCATTTTACTTTGTATATTTGATAATTGTACGAGTCCCTTTTCCAATTTTATTCCATGCCCTTTAAGAAATCCTTCCTCTTTTTCCTCCATAAAATCTTCGGCCGAAGTCGAATCTTGGGCCGAATTACCGAAGAAGAATATGTCGGCATCCAAGATGAGCATCGTTTATGTGTGCACAATAACCGTAAAAGGTCTACTAAAACAAAAATGTCTATTTTTTTATGTACTTATGTGTGAGAAATCTAATATGAATAATCTTATAATCTTTGCTAACCTCAAAACGTCTTTTAATTGTTGGAAGGAATTTAGAAAAATGTAGAGATAATACTAAACTAGGTTAATATAAAAGATGAAAGCATGCGTTATTACGTAGACATCAAACTATTAAACAAAATCATCATCAGTGTCGCAACAGCCCCATGGTGTGCCAAAGCCGTCTACCTACTGGCAGATTTTGAGACAGGAGATGTCTATTAAACAAAATAACTATTTAAAATTAATAAAAAACTCATAGCATATTGTTATTGTCCCTCCTTTGATCAAAAAAAAAAAAAAAAAAAAAAAAAATTAAATTATCAATCTACAAACCTATAGCTAACATTTGCTGGCAACTGGCTAATATTTGCTGTAGATAGATAAATTTCACTACATTTAATATAATAAAAAAAAATCCATGCAATATGTACGTGTGAAACGTAATACTTTATTTTATTTTAGATTTATCTTTAATATATGTCTGCAATCGTTTAATCATAAGTTATGTTGCTTTCTTATCTTTTCTTTTAATAAATGTCGATAAATAATTACTTTAATTAAAATCATTATTAAAAGAAGTGAAATTTAAATAAATAATAGAAATAATAATAAGAAAATAACTTAATTTTACATGCATATAACAATTTCGAAAGTTAAAAAAAAAAAAGCGTTCTTGCTTTTACTTCATATATTTGATAATTATATGAATCACTTTTCCAATTTTATTCAACGACCTTTAAAGAATCTTTCCTCTTTTTCCTCTATAAAATCCTCCAAATCCGGATAAATCTTCCAGGCTGGTAACTATAATAAAAAATATACGATCCTTTAAATCCGAATAATAAAAAATAAACGATTCTTTAAAACTTCAACCGATACCTGAAAAGAAAACAATCCTTTACGAAATTGTTTGACGTAACCCTTCTCCGTAGTATATTCTTATATTTCACAGCGAGCTATTTCTTCCAAAACACACACAAACTTCACCTTTCTCGAGAAACAATTTATTTATCGGTGAAAGCCTTTTTTTCAAGACCTGCACCAATTTCATCCTTCCGAAGTATGTGAAGCACCGAGCTATTTTTGTGCCACCTTGAACCGAGGAAGGCCATAAATGTCGCCTTCACGTAAGATGTAATGCATTGCCAAAGTGTTTACCCACCAAACGAAACGTGCCCCTCGCAGAGCCTGGACATTCGATAATGTAGGGCGAATACACTCGGTTTAATGCGAGTTTATTGTTATTATGTATCGAACTTTGAATCCAACAACATCGGAGCACCATCATTACCGAAGAAGAATATGCCGGCATCCGAGATATTAAATAGATAAATTTCAATGTATTTAAAAAAAAAAAAAAAAACCCTATGAAACATATATTTTTATTGTAAAAAGTAAAACTTTATTTTATTTTAGGGCAGATTAAGACTTGAATGCCATCGTTGTAAATAGACTTATTAGTTGAGGTCGTAAGCTTTTGAAACCTTTTGAAGTATAACGTATTTGAAACTTTCGAATAGTCCCATAAACACAATAAATCCGTAATCCTGAAAGATTCTACATTAGATTTCATTAAGAGTTAAGAAATGAGCTCCTGATAGCTTTATGGAAATTTGTTGTTTTAAATTGTGATGACCCCAGAGGCCAAAATTGGTTCTCATATTCGTATATTAATTATGTTATTTTCTTAGCCCACTTGGTAGACAGCAATGTCAGACCAAGTTGAAGAACTCATGTGGTCTCATGGACGGAGGGAAAGGGGGAAGGGGGGGTAAGCTTCTGTTGTGATGGAACACCTGATAGGTCAAGAAGGCTCCGTGTTGTTGACTTTTTACGAGGTAGGATTGTCAGTTCTACACTCAACTCTCTACTGTCGTATATTAGACAATATCCAACTCTACAAATATCCATGTCACTGTCCCGGACTCAAACCCGAAATCACGTTTACATTTTAAAAATTATAGTACCAAGAATCAAATCGACCTGTAATGTTGTCATTATGAAATTGTCATGGCTGTTTGTAGTGGATTCTGAACCACTACAAACAGCCATGGCACTCGAGCCCGAAACCTGTGACCTCGAGCCAGAGCGGTAGTAAACCTATTTTAATTGTAAAGTTATCAATAAGCTAGAGCTTAGGGAGTAGAGATCTTTAGAGATCTTTAGAGAAATTTGTTATTTCAAATTGTGACGGCACCAGAGTTCAAAATGGATTTCTATATTGGTATTTTAATTATAAAGTGATCAATAAGTTTCGTTCAAAAAAGCTTCGCATCGAAATTTAATGGAGGGATTTTCAATAAAAATCGAAGTCATAAAATACTCGTAAGTACCAAGTATCAAATCGACCTGTACCAAGTATCAAAGTACCTAATCGAAGTTATAGTACCAAGAGACCTGTAATGTTGTCATTATGAAATTGTCATGGCTGTTTGTAGTGGATTCTGAACCCTACAAACAGCCATCTTTAGAGCCAAACTTGGACCTCGAGAGCCAGAGCGGTAGTAACACGGCCAACAGGCCCCTATTTTAATTGAAAGTTAAATTTGTCTTTAGAGCTCTTTGTTTGTTGTTTCAAATTGTGACGAGACCAGAGTTCAAAATTGATTTCTATATTGGTATTTTAATTATAAAGTGATCAATAAGTTTCATAGCCATGAGCGACTCTTAAAGTTCCAAAGAAAGTACTCCGCATCGAAATTTAATGGTAGGATTTTTTAATAAAAATCGAAGTCATAAAATACTCGTTAACTTCTTTCATCATAGAAAGAACGTCTTATCTTTTACGAAAATTATTTATTTTTTCTTGGAAACGATATCTAGTTATGCAAAACTTTGCGAATAACTGTTCTAAATCATCATAAAATAAAAACATTATTTTCATGAAATGGCAGACCATAGCTTGATTTTACAAACAGTAATTAAATAAGGAAGCCTATTAACTTTTTTTAAAGCTAAAAACCTTTAAGATGAAAACTTTTTGAAAAGTAAAATAATTTTTAATTTAAAATTTTATTGAAATGTTATTTATTAATTTGAATTGAAATTAATGGCATCGATTTTTAGATATTTTACATAACTACAGGCAGTGAACAATATATATATATATTTTAAAAGTGTTAGAATATCAACAATATCAATGTTTTATATCAATACAAATGTTTAATTGGTTAGAGATATGAGGAAGAAAATCGTGCAATAAATTGAAAAAATTTTTTATTTTGAAAATTTTCTGAATCTCAAATATAAATCTTCATTGATTTTTTTCAATTCCTACTATTAGTTCACACACTCTCTCTCTCTATTTTTTTATATATATAAAATTTTCAATAATTAATAAAATACTTTTTATTCCTCCACTCAAGTTCAAATACATTTTTTTTCAACTTGCAGTGGATGACACTTGTGTTAATACAGTTTTTTTCAAATGTTAATTCCTTCATTAAATTTGATTAATTAATTTTAGTTTTTTAGATTTAAGTTGCACGTATCTACCAATAGATGGCGCCTGATGTAAGAGGAAAATTTCAACTTGAAATGAAAACCTTTCTTTTCTTCAATTCCTACTATTAGTCCACACTCTCCCTATATATTTATATATCTTGTCTTCAAATTTTCAATCATTCATGAAAAATACTTTTTTATTCATCCACTCAAGTTCAAATACATTTTTTAAACTTGCAGTGGATGGTTATAGTTTTAATACAGTTTTTTTCAAATATCAATTTATTAATTAAATTTAATTAATTAATTTTAGTTTTATATTTGAGAAAAAATTTTCTCTTATTTAAGATATTTAGCAGGATATAAATTTAGGAATAAATACCGTCAGTGGCGAAGAGTGTAGATTGCTGGAATTTTTTTTTTCGATTATTTTTTCATTCTGGGCCTGAATCAAGAAGGGAACAGAATGGAAAAATGAAACATGTGAATAAATTAGAGATGGAAAGTGTATGTGAGAGAGAGAGAATTTATTCTAACTTAAAAAATGAAGGAAAATTATTTATAAAGGACTTTCTGCAATAGAGTGGAAAAAGTAGGAATTGACTTAAAATTTTTTTTTTTATATTACTTGTTTTTGTTAAAATCGAAATTTATGAGTAAAAATATA
>BPLR01017085.1:0-28410 GCA_021605095.1 Caerostris extrusa | reverse complement strand
ACGTCCCCATATATTCATATATAACGCCATTGATATATAGTAAGAATCCACCATGCATTCTCACGAGAACTATAAAGCTGGCCGCACGTGGATAGGAAAGAGAAATGTTTAAATAAACTACGTCCACCATGAATTCGCACTAGAACTCTATAGCAGACCACGTGCGGACAGAAAAAGAAAAATGTTTGAATAAATTGTACTCGAGATGTGTGGCAACCGTAGAGTGTACCATGTTTTAAAAAATTACATAGTTAGTTAGTCATGGCGTTAATAATATATAATTTTCTTAATTTTAATAAAAGCTAATATTAACTAAGGTAATTTAATTCTTAGAAGAATGTAGTAAATTACTTTTATTTCGGAAAATTTTGTGGTAAAACTTTACCACCCACTTTTCTAAGCATAATGATACTTTTTAATAAATACATAATATATGCATATTATCAATTTTTAAAATTTTTATCAAGTGGTCTAGTTTTGTCTCTTAAGACCCCTTATTTGATTTATTCCTTCTTTAGTGTCCGTAAGATATTTTACTGTAATTACATAATGTCTGACTTAATACATGATACAAATTATTTTTCATTTTATTAAAACATCTCTTTACTTTACTAAAATACAAAAACCTACTTAAGATCTCATGAAAAAATTTTTTTTTTGTATTCAGAACATAATTTTTATGAAATGCAAATTTTCCTTTATGTTAATGACTGTTGATACATGTTCAATTCTTTAGTTTCATGCATGATGTTTAGAACACATGATTTTGCATTTCTTTTCAAATTATGCATGGAACAACTGCATTCAATTGTGGAATGTATGATTTTTTTAACTAGGGATATATACACTGAAGTGACAAAAGTCATGGGATACCTCTTAATATCGTGTCGGCCTTCCTTTCGCCCGGCGAAGTGCAGCAACTCGACGTGGCATGGACTCAACAAGTCGTTGGAAGTCTTCTGCAGGAATATTGAGCCATGCTGTCTCGATAGACGTCCATAATTGTGAAAGCGTTGATGGTGCAGGATTTTGAGAACGAACAGACCTCTCGATGATGTCCCATAAATGCTCGATGGGATTCATGTCGGGCGATCTAGGTGGCCAGATCATTCGTTGGAATTGTCCAGAATGTTCTTCAAACCAATCGCGAACAGTTGTGGCCCGGTGACATGGCGCATTGTCATCCATAAAAATCCATCGTTGTTTGGGTACATGAAGTCCATGAATGGCTGCAAGTGATCTCAAGTAGCTGAACATAAGCATTTCCAGTCAATGTTCGGTCCAGTCGCACCAGAGAACCAAGTCCATGCCATGAAAAAACAGCCCACACCATTACGGAGCCACCACCAGCTTGAACAGTGCCTTGCTAACAGTTTGGGTCCGTGGCTTCGTGGGGTCTGCGCCACACTCGAACCCTACCATCAGCTCTTACCAACTGAAATCGTGACTCATCGGACCAGGCCACGTTTTCCCATTCTTCTAGGGACCAACCGATATGCTCCGATGGACCAACCGATATGAGTCGCTGCAAGCGATGTCGTTCTGTCAGTAAAGGCACTCGAGTCGGTCTTCTGCTGGAATAGCCCAAGAAAGCCAAATTTCTCCGCACAGTTCTAACAGACAAGTCCCTTGTACGTCCCATATTGATTTCTGCGGTTATTTGACGCAGTGTTGCTTGTCTGTTAGAATTTACGACCCTTTGCAGACGTCGCCGGTCTCGGTTGTTAAGTGCAGGCGGTCGACCACTGCGCTGTCCATGGTGGGATGGTATGCCTGAAATTTCATACTCTCGGCCCACTCTTGACACAGTGGATCTGGGAATGTTGAATTCCCTAACGATTTCCGAAATGGCATGACCCATGCGTCTAGCTCCAACTAGCATTCCGCGTTCAAAGTCTGTTAATTCCGTCATGCGGTCATCATCACGTCAAAACCTCTTCATGAATAACTTGAACAGAAATGAAAGCTCTGCGAAAGCACTGCGCATTTAGCCCTGTTCTACGCGATGCTACTGTCATCTGAAAATTTGCATATTGCTATCCCATGACTTTTATCACTTCGGTGTATTACTAGGAAAATTTTACATTAGGCGATAAAGAATTAATACATACAAGGGATATCAAATTTATAGAAACAAAAATATTCTAAATAGTATGCTTTCTTTTAACTTGAGCACAGTGACTCACAAATAATAATTTTTGAAAAACATTATACCAATATTGTTGATAAATATGGGACTTCTGTAATCCTGGTTTTGATATCTATTGTGGCAAAATGTTTCTACATTATTTAGACTACATTGAGAAGTCTCTAAAAAGACTCAAATTGTAAAGATATATTAATTTCTTTGTCAAAATGACAATGAGATTTTTAAAATGGGATAAAAAATAATTTCATCTAATGTGTAGGATATATTTTCGTTAGGTCTTGATCCTGTCCTATTACTAAGTTTATCTCAACAAAGAGGATTGGCTTCGAATTTTAAGAAATATATACATAAAAACCCCAATTTTGTCATTTGCTGTTAAAATATTTTATTTTACCTTGTGAAAAAGTGCCTAAGGAGTGTATTGGGGAGATTGAACTGTATAATCTTAAAAAATTGACCAAAAATTATATTTTTAATATTTGAACAAAACATTATATTTTCAAAATGTCAACAAAACATTATATTTTTATACAAAAAGTGGAATATAACAATGTTAAAAGCTTACCTTTATATCCGGAGGGAATGCACGCCGCAATGATGTCTAAAATAGTCTCTGATGGCTCCTCTAGCGGCAGCCATGAGGATGTCGTTGACGCTGCAGTGGGTCACTTGCCGGATTCTGTCAACGACAGCGAACCGGATACCCGACGACCACCCGATGTTTCTCTTACCGGACAGGGCTGTCGGTGAGAGATCGGGTTGTAGTCCCGTCGAGCACACAGCCAAGTGAGCAGAGTCAGTGGTGCCACGACTGCAGCACGGAACACATTCAAGGGAAGGTGGTGCCACCAATGCGAGGCTTCAACCTCAACATCTGAGGATGGTCCGCCAGGAAGTTGCTGAGGATCTTCACAAAGGTTATGCCATCGCCCAGAGCATGGTGGACGCGAACAATTAGCACAGTATCTCTGGCATACCCATAGTTCTTCACCATCCTCACTTCCCATAAAGGTCTGTTGGGAGCCAGAGGGTGGCTCATGAGGGACGATATGAGGTCTCTCAATTGGTGGCGTGTCCTCACTCGCTTTAGCCTCTTCGAAGACGTGTTTTTCGATGTCGAATTCACTGTCATCTACCCAGCAATAGCCAGCAGAAGCAGAAACAACTTTTTGTGTGAACCTTGCAAAGGCTCGTTCGCCATTTTCTGTCGTTTTCTCGATGACTCTGCTCTGGAGAATCTCTCTGGTTGTCCTGACATCAAGACCTCGCTCAACGAAGAAAAGGCAATGTGCCACGTAGCAGTTGAAGTGCGAGTCGTGCAGCCAGAAAGCATCTGTAGCAGACAGCAAGCCAGTGCATCCAGCGAAACCATATCCCATCCGACTAGCGCAGCAGAAGGCCACGGCTATCCTGACCATTCCCACAAACACCACGGCCACCGTTAAGGTGACCACCACAGGAAGGCCAAATGCAAGTCCGCCGACCACAAACGCCGTGGACAGGATGACAGTGGGTACGATGCTACGCTCAGTCGGATGGCGTATCTTTTTCACTGGTACATTTTTCATGTATTGCGGAACGATAACGGGTGTTTCGAGTGCAGTTTGTTCAGTTGGAGATTCTCTCTCGTCTTCAATATCGCTCATCTCCATTTTGGTGCAGTAGAGAAAAGCTTCTAGCGAAATATACCAAGCTTGTAACAGAAGCAAAAGTTAATTTAGTTCCAATTTTTCAATGCCATTGAAATGCTGTATTTGTCTGTAGAAAGTCTTTGCCTTTTGTCTGACCACTCTTACCATAAGTTCAACTATTTGGTTGTTATTAGTTCATTTTAAAGACATTTTCAAACATTATTATGGAATTTGAAAACTGATTATTGCATACTTAAGTGTATGTAATTTTTTTTTTTAATGTAAATTTATGTTGTGCCGGTTGACACTTTATTTTACATTCGTAACAATGCATTATACATTTTATTTAAATAATACTCGATTAAAATCAATTTGATGATAATTGTATCAACTCTCTTGGGAAGAAAAGTGATGTCTACTTTTTTATTCAATCTTCTACAATTTTTGTTAAAATAATCTTAGTTATTAAATTTAAAGGTTAAAAATTTTACTTTTGTTTTCCATAAGATTGCTCCATAACAATTCAATAAGTCCACACTGTGTTGCCTTCTAAGCAAAACATCAAGTTTATTCACAACATAAGTTTGTATGATCAGCAATCAACAGCAATTTGTTTTAAATAGTCAGTTGTATAGCATCCTTTTAAGTCTTCTGTAGGCATTCATCAACATCCAAAATATGTTTCAATTCATTTCCATGCATTCATTGTCTTTCCAAAATACACAAAGCTTCCATCAACACAATCTTATGGCCATAGATCTTTACCAGAGGACCATATCTATCTATTAAACAATCCTTTCGCATTTCCTTTTCGCAAGCGAATTACATATTTCACTTTGGAGGGTAAACAGACCTGAAAGTTGTCGCCTCTTCCTTCGGTCTGTTTCCTGTATTAGTTTAGCGCCTCGCACTGGGGGAGAGCAATCAAGATCGGCCTGATAGATTTCTAAACACAACATCTGGTTGCCATGGAGACGAGGGCCCAATTCGTAGAGGTCTTCCATCGATTGCTCGGGACCTGCAAAAGGAGAAGAGACATCATCATTATGACAAATGCCACGTGCATCCTCATGTATCTTCGGCGGAGTAGGATATAAGTAAACAAATAAAAATAGTCCATCCCCCCCCTCCCCTCTTCATCCACCCTCAGATTTCATTATGAGAAAACTGAAATCGATATCGGAGGATGCTTTCAACCAAATAGGATATTAGCCCTTCTGAAGTTTGGGGATTTTTAATGGCGGTGATAAATTTCAGTGTGGTTCATAAATACTTCAGTTCTTATCAAAAAGTTCAAAATAACATTTGCAGCAGAGACTGGAATCACATATCAAGTGCTATAAATAATAAGCATTTATGAGAATTTTATTTATATTTTAAGTGCAATTTTTGGATGCTTTTGTTTAATATATACAGAAATACCATATTTCATCTATTTATATAGATATCAATATTAAAATATATTTGCAATTCTTTTTTAGTATATTGAATCGGCAATTCGAAACAAGTTAAAAGTTTATATAATATAATATTTAAATTATTGTTTTATTTTGATGGGCACTAAAGAAAAAGAGGCAGTAAAATAATATTATCTCAAAGATATGAGATATATTATCCTAATTTCTTTCTTTTTTTTTTTTTTTTCAAATGTCCACTTTTAAGGTGTATGGAATTTTAGAATAAGGTTTTTAAAGATTACTTTGTTACAATATGTTTTTATGTAAATTTTATATCACATATTATGTCAAAACGAATAAAAGGAATATGTGAACAGGAAATATCATCACATTTTCAGACGAGAAACATTTAACGTTTCCCTCACTCTGAACGTTTCTTGAAACAGTTACTTTACGTAACCGTTTTTCTTTAAACGTTTCGAGAAACGTTAAACCGTTACATTAACCGTTTTCTTTAACCGTTTCAAAAACGTTTAACGTTACAGATCCCTTTTAATGTTTCCAATGACGTAACCTGGTGGTTTAAACTATTATTGGTACGATTTAAAGATTGAGAAAGAGTAAGAATTTCAAAAATGGATCTGTAATATTCTGGGACATTATGTTTGCCAATGTAAAACTAGGTGCTTATAACTGTGAACCAAAACGTTATCTTAGTACAGCTTTTAGCATATTTTTAACTCTAAAAAAACTTTCCTCTATGTGGAGTATCATGCCCCAATTTTAATTCAGCAATAAGACGATTTCAAAAATTGCCATGTTTTTGAACTGCATTTTAAAATTGGTTAATTGTATTTTTCGTATTTGATGTAACGTGAAAATGCATGTAATAAACTTTTATGTTTAATGTGTAAGTATTTTTTCCCATTAGTAATTTTAAGGGTTCAAAGTTTTTATTAAAACATTTTAAAATTAATTTTAGTATAAGTTTTTATAAATTTCTCCCCCCCCTCCATACGAATTCGTGGCAGCTATACGACGATTATCAAATTTACGATTAATTTGATACGATTATCGAAGATAATTGTATCCGTGATAGCTTGAAAGATCACATCTGGTCAGAATTTGTGTTTCTCTGGAAAGGAAGGTGGTTTTAGTTTTCTTTTTGGGAATGGACTTTTTTGCATTGTTTAGTAGCAATTTTTTCTGTATTTCACTATTGATTGAGAAGATTTATTTAATGGTAGATGCATAATTCAAAGATTTGAGTTTACTATTTATAAGGTGTATTTGCGACGAATGGGGCCCTCTACTTTATTATTCATCTTCATTAGCTCAACAGCTCCAGCAAAGGTCGTCTGTCTACTGACAGATTTCAAGACAGGAGATGTTTTCTTTTCACTGGGTGAGGCTGTCAGCCCTACGCCCAAAACTTTACAATCATATTCGACCGGGAACCACTACAATCATTACACCGGGGATTCTGAACCCTGTCATCCGAGTGACATCACTCGGGACCTAGTCACCCTGTCAGGTGCCTGTACTTTTAGTGCTAGTCACTCGTCCATCAGGTCATCTGTACTTTATTTTAATAACCAATTACGGTAGATAGTGAACCGTGGGTAGGAAATATTTATGTTAAATGGAAGAGACTTCCAGATGGAACCTATACGTGTAAAAACACATCACATCTGGATCTTGACCAGTGAAAGGGGGTTGTAGACAAAAGACTGATATACTCGGACTGTTCAGAGGGTCACCCAAGTGGGTCTGATGAAATAATTTCTCCCTAAAGCCAGTAATTGCAAAATAATGGATGCTGATTCCTGTCCAATCATACAAAGAAATTTACAGTTTAAAAAGGAAGAACAAAACTCAAGAGGACACACACGGGGAGGCAGAACTAAGGAGAAGAATCTTAAAGAATAAAGAAGGAAACAAGAGGAAAAGATGTAATGACACAGATTATGATAAAAAAAAAAAAAAAAGGATCTAAAAGAACGAGAGATCCATGAGAAATAGTTTAAGGGAAGAGACTACTGACAGCACGGTGATCTGAGAGTTATTCTTAAGAAGCTTGAACCCCAGAAAAAGCAAGATCCTAATACCAAAATGAGAAAGAAGAAGGAATAAAGGGAAAGGAGGGTCCATGAAGTCCTCGAAGTTCTCTAAAGTTATGAGACAAGATCATAATTTTTCCGGACAACAATGATTCAATTTACGAAGGAAGCCATCCTACCCCTGCAGTCGTCCCCCCATCTGGAAATTCATTTTGTTGATGAAGCTGTATTTTATCGCCTGACTGCACTGTTTTCTCGATAAATGAATTTCTATTCGATAACTACACATATGGGAGTCTTGTTTTGTATCTAAATATTCCTTTAGCAGACCCTCGGAGATTTTTATATTAATGATATGCACGTTGTTTTGAATAGTCTGAACTGTGTCGATTTACGGAAGACATTCGCTTTGGAGGGGAATAACTTATTGATTAATATTTAGATAAAGCTAATTGTCTAATAAATGTATTATGCATATTCTATTACTCTTATAATGTTTCTACTGAATGCAAATGGAAATCTTTTTTTTATATAATTATTTCGGATAGCATGCTAATTCATATGCCTTTTTTGCTACTTTGAGTATTTATTTAAGTAATGTGTTTACTATGTAGTCGATGATGGCAAATATGACAACTACATGTGTAAATATTTATTGACACCATCTAATTTATTGATAACCTCTGATACAGTTAGACGCTATTTTGAAATTTGATAATGGTGCCCAGAATTCATGCAGTTCCTTCAAATATTAATAAATTTTCATTTTATTTTAGTTTAAATGTTTTGCATATTTATTTCATGGGCACGTGTTCTTTCTCAAAATTTATTAAACCGCTGAAGTTTTTGAACCTATTTTGATTAATAATGTGGAGTTTATGTTAATTTTGTTTTAAATGGTTAATGCGAAATGCAGTGTAGTGAATTTATTTTAGCAATGTTACGGTGGTTTTTTGGTTTTAATATAGGCATATGTTCAATAATGTTTTCGGTTATATTAAATAATCAACACCACAAATAAAAACACCAATCTGCTAACCTGGATTGTGAATTCCGTAATTTTAACATCCCATTAAATATTTAGTAATATCTTGCAAGTAAAATTTTTGCAAATGAGCAGAAAAGTGATTAATCTTTAGGAATTTCAGAGAGTTTCATGCAGAATGGAATAAACTTTACCAGGATACTTGAAAATCTTTTTAAATGCCAGTTAAAATGTTATAGTGCTTTAAAAGAGCACCAGCCCAAAAATAATTAACCTAAATAATTAATTATTCTTGTTCTTCATTGGCGCAACAACCGCATGATGGGCGAAGGCCGACTGCCAACTGGGAGATTTCAATACAGATATTTTTCTTTTTTGTGGGATACGGTTGTCAGTTATAAGTCCAACAGTCATATTTGACGAAAGACATACTGTTTAAAGTGGGTTCCGAACCACTGACAAACATCCATGTCGACGGCGGGACTCGAATCCGAAACCTGTGGCACCAAGTGCCAGATAAATAATTAATTAGTAATGAACATTTTAATAATTCTTATAATTCTAAACATATTTATAAGATTTTGTTTTTCATTTTAGACATGCTATTTTGTTATATCACAAATAAAAAAAAAAAAAGCATGCTTTTTTACACAAATTTAAATAATATACATATCGTTAAACTTGTGTCTTTATTTCACTGGATAAATTTTATAAAATAATAACTGTGCTTATAATAATAAGAACATGTAAATTGTTATCTATAATATACATTTTCCCACCAGAAACATCATTATGATTCTTTATAATTGAACTCATAAAAGTTTTATTCATTTCGTTGAATTTTTTTGTTGCATATTTTGAATCAATATACGGTATATATATATACCGTACGGTATATAAATATATATATATATGGTATGGCATATATGGTATATTATATACATATATGGTATATTGTGAATCCTATTGTGGTATATTTAAAACTCTTCTCTAGGCATTGGATGCTTACCATAGTATTTACTTATTGGTAACTTACTATTGAGCTCAATATCATATAGAATATGTAAGATATTAGATAGATAACATTATATCGAATATGTAAATTTGCCTTTTTTTTTTACTGTATAAACGAAATCTAAACATGAAGAGTATCTTTAGATATTATCAGTAAATGTATATCAGTGTTATCGTATGTATTTTAAACCATGTAGCACACTTTGAAATAGACTTTAACGTTTTTTTTTGTCTTACCTGATACTGTAATCAAAAACACATTGTACCCTCTTATCTATAGAAGAACAGTCGGGTATTGATCTCTTAATTTATCAACATTGTCAATTTAGCATCATTGTTACTCATCATCTCCCTTTATGTTACTTTTAAACAAAGGAGATAAAATCTCTTCTTTATTTTAGAGACAGAGTATACGTTTTGTGCCATTTTGAATGAAAACATTCATATATTTAGACCACTAGTACATAAAGTAGGCAATACCACCATTTATTAGGAAAGATAAAGGGGAGGTGATAAAAGTTTCAGTTCCATTTAGAAGGGATGATGTTTAATGAAAACAATTATGAGCTGAAAATATAAAAGAAGGATAATTTAGAAAAAAAAAACTATTAGTCGATGATTCAAGGACGACTACCAAAATTGAATTTGAATGAAAAATTATGCATTTAAACCACTGGTACATATAAGTGGCAATACCGTCCTCTAAGAATGATAAGGGGAAGGTGATGGTAGTTTCAGGTACATTTGGAAAAAAGTGAGAGGGTAATAAAAATAAGTGTGTTGTGAAAATATGAAGAAGGATAATTTAGAAAAAAATTATTCGTCGATGATGGTAGGCGACTGCCAACAATTCAGGCTGCAAAAGCAGATATTTACAGTTAATAATATTGGTTTATGGGCTATAAGACAATAGTTTTTAATTACATTTCTTTCTTCATATTTAGTGGAACGCTAAGTCACGTTACTGATGATACTTATACAAAACATGTGACTTATAAGTATCATAATAACTTATAAGGGAACTTGACTTATAAAACACGTGACTTATAAAACACGCGACTTACACGTAAACAAGTGACTTATAAGTAACACTTATACACATATTACACGTGATGGTAGTTATCCCAAAAACATTCACAAGGACGAAAGTGATTGCACATATCAAATTATGATAATTTAAGAATACTAATGAAAAAATTGAACCGAAGATTAATTGTTTGATAGCCCTTCCGATTCGTTCTCTAAACAATATGTTTAAGTTATTCACAAGTTTTATAATATTATCCTTATATTTTTTTTTTGTGTAATGCGAGTTATTGATTTTAATAAAAAATGTATAATTTCAAATTTTAAGATGGCTTTCTTATAACATATTTATTTACTATGCTTTGAGACATATATAGGTACATATAGTTTTTTTTTTACTACATCTTTCTGTTTATTCGTTTAGAAAAGATAATTTACTTTAGTTAGGGGGAGAAAAAAGTTAGATAGTTAAAAATAGGGTAGGAGAACAAATAAACATCGGAACTACTGATAAGTCCAACTGAAGTATATAAATAATAAAAAAAGCCTAAATAAAAAACATAATATAAAAAGCATCAAAAGCGTAAATTTCTTTTAACTAATTCATTATAAACTGATATCAATTTAATAGTTAAAAAAAACATGATGAGCTATTAACATATGCCAATATTTTTCAAACCATTCAGATACAAACCCGTGAATATATCCATATAATATAAAGTGGACGTACTTTACTCCACTTTCAAAGAAAACGGCTCATGTATATTATTTTGTTTTCTATAAATTAATCTCAACTTTGGGTCTGATGGCCGAGAGACTAGCTGTCTGGCGCTTGGTGCCACAGGTTTTTAGATTACAGTCACAGCGTTGCCGTGGATGATTGAAATGGTTCGAAATCTACTTTAAACTGTAGGTCTCATATGGCTGTAGAGAGTTGGCGTACGGCTGACAACCCGACTCCGTAAGTAAAAAGAAACCATCTCCTGTCTCAAAATCTGGCATTAGGCAGATAGCCTTGGCCCACCATGCGGCTGAAGAAGAAGCCGAGATGAAGTGAAGAAGAAGAAGAATGTCAACTTGGCAAAATTGTTTTAATAGGTTGAGTTTAGATTTCCAGATATCAAGAATGGATCACAAATGATGCCACCTGATCCTCCTTTGCATCTGCGTCATATAAGGCGATATATATCTTTTCTTTATTGAATCCAACCTTTCCAACCTGTATAGACAGAAGGTTTTTGACAAAAAAGGTGAATTCTCTATTAAATAAGTCAACAAGAATTCTCAGTTTCATGCCTTAGAGTGGCCTGCTTTAGACTTGTCACGGGCCATGACCTGCTAGTACTCATGACTACTTATAGAGTCGCCTCTATGGAACATGACTGGATGATACAGATATCTGCTCCTTTTGCGACTATGGCGTGCCCACGATTGGAGAGAACCTCATCATATGACCTACTATTCTTAACCGTATCACTTTTTTGTTACTGTCAATGCCTTTAGTAAGAGTACATTTTTTATTATTTTAGTCGTTCATTACTGTATTGGGCTGGACGTTGACTAATGACCGAGAGGTCGGAGACAAGCATAAGATAAAAAATATTTCAAGATATGTGATAAAGCATGCAGAACCCTTAACATATTTTATCATTTTAATTTCTGTCATTCATCCTACAATAATCTTTATTTTCTTTTTACTTGACAGCAGAAATATCAGATTGCTCATTAATAGAACCAATAAAATATAACTTTTTTTAGAAAATGATTGCACACGCAACATGTAAAATCATTTGTGTTTTAATTGCAAATAATACAGTATATATCGTGAGCACGTTTGCAATTACTTACTAGAACAAAACTTCTCAACTCTTCTTTGTAAGAACCGATTATTCAATCAATCGCTACAAAAAAAAGGGACAGCGATAGTTGTACATTTTCCTGAATTGCAAAGCAAAAGAAGCAGGAAGCGAGACGGAACGAACTAATTAATGAACGAGATTTCTTTTTTTGTCTCCAAGGAAACACTCTGCTCGGTGTCTTCTTCGGAATGTAATTAAGAACACTAATTTCTGAGCCCAGGATTCTGCTTCGTAGAATTTTTATAGACGGCATTTTTGAAAATGGTGTCGCAGTTATATCACTTGTTAAGTTGTAGCCCTGACGTCTTACAGATATAAATTAAGTCGCTTAATTGGATAAAACTAATAAGAAAAATGTAACGTGTCTTTCTATCATGTTTTCGTATTAGAATTCTCGAATAAAAGATTTAGAGATAAATATGCAGAATAAATCAAAAGAAAAATTTTAATTTTGGAAATGATAATACAATTAATATAATATACTACTACTATACTCTATACACAATATAACTACAAATATAATAATTTATAATTGTAATTTTAATGTTTTGTGATTTTTAGAACGGAACAAATAATGCTTACAAATGTATGTCTTCTTCTTCAATGGAGCCACAGTCTTATGGCTAGCCAAGGCAGTCTGCCTAATGGCAGATTTCGAGATAGATGTTTTCTTTTTACGGAGTAGGGTTGTCATCCCTATGCCCAATGGTCTTACAATCATAGTAGACAGGTACCTATGGTTTAAAGTGGATTCGAGCCACTACAAACATCGATGGCACCACCAGGATTCAAACTTGAAATCCTGCGGCATCGAGCAATAGACCCATAAACTAAACATTTCTCTTCTGGAGCGCATGTTGCGTTGTACTTTCTCTCGGGTGAGAGTCTCGAGACCTACTGGCCCTGATCGCCAAAGGGGGCGCTATTGCCAGAGTGTAGGAGGAAGCTCGGTTACACCAGTAGTAAAACGTTGTTGGTCATTGATGTTGTTGTTGTCGTATCCCTCATGGAATGAGGGAAGAGGGGGCTACTTTTGTTTTCGAATGATCACTCGGTAGGTAGAAATCTACTCCATGTCGCTGAAGGTGGAGGGCATTGTCTTCCGGTAGGACTTTTAGAGTGAATTACACCGCATTTGCGTGTCGTATGGGAGAAATTCCGAATAACTCCCATAGGTAGTTCGACTAACGAGGCAAGATGCTGGACATCACAAACAGTTGATCATATATTAATCATTAATTTAACAAAATGAATTATTGGTGAGTGCTTTATTAATTAATAAAAAAAATTTTAGAACAATTTCATGCTTTTTAATAAAATAAGCATCTATAAAAGCTATTTCTAGCTCCTTTAATAATTAATGTTTCTATTCTAACTAATTTATTAAGATGAAAATTTGTAATGCAGAATTTTAATAATAAAATTCTTGAATAGAATAATTTATCACTTTTGAGATTTTAAAATAATTCATTTCATAAAATTTTTATTTCCTCCTTTCTATTGCTTTAAGTATGTAATAAGTAAGTTTTGAAATATTTTTTTTTTCACATTGAAATATAGGTGCATTAAAATCTTTGGTAACCAAAATATTTCACATTTTGAATATTAAATAGAGAAACAATGTATACAGATAATATGATATCCATACAATGAAAAATAAGGCTACCAAATGGCTGAAAAAACTACTCTCTTACTAACTTTCATTTGTATATAAAAAAGGAAGGCTTCTTTCATGTTTTTGCTACTTTTTAGCTGTTTAAGAAAATAAACCTCTTACTTATAAGTCCATTATTCAGATTCAGTGAAAAAAAAAAAGGAAGTAAAATGTCATTTTCAAACTGCGTTACGTGATCCGTTTTGAACTTTTACGCAGTTCATGGGCTTTGCCGGTTTATACTCATGATCTCTTTCTTTTATCCAATAAGCGTTTCCTAAAATCTTATTTATTTATGCAGTATACAGTCGTTAGACTAAGCTCTAAGTAACTTCAGATATAGCTCTAGAAGACCTAACTATACGTTATTCATTAAATAACTGATACATAAAATCGATAAGATGTTTTTTTTTTTAATTATTTTACATTTATACGGTATATATTCTTACAATTTTTTGCTAAATGTTGAATCCATTAAAAATTATGACCTCAAATAGACTTATACATTAATATTTCTTTTATATATTGCATCATACAAGGTTACAAAGGTCTTGTAAATGAACAATAGGGCTGACAACAACAACCGTTAAAAAAATTCTCATATCTCGGAATGGGAGTTAGTTAGTTATTACATATAAATAAAAGGTTATACGGAATCGAGAGATATCAATAATTTTATTATGTATATTTTATAATTAACAGTTTCAATATCATAAAAATGTAAAGTATTTGTGTCAAAGTTTTTTTATTTAAATTATTGACAAATTCTTTCAGAAAAATATAAAGCTGAATATTTTTCTCTGCCTTAAAATAACCAAGAATTATTCAATTTCATTGATATGGGAACATGTTAGTTAGATAAATTACCACGCAGCTTAAAACAGTTGAGAATTTGTAATATTATCTATCCAGGAAACAAATTCATTGAAATAAAATTTTGTTAAAAAAATGTATTTAAATAACACAATTTAAATATAAATATCTGTTCGCAAAATATTTAATCAAGTTCTTTGACTTCAAAATGAGGAAAAAAAAAAAAAACAATAAACGAACTGAGTATAAATTAGTTTTATATTTAATTAATTAATCTTTTCTTTGATAGCAGATACTAAAGATGTTCTTTATTATTATCACAAATTTTTTTTTTTTACCCAATACGGTGCATTTCAATGAACTTCTTTCAGGATTTTTGAAACAAAATGTCATTGGTTTATACAGCTAATTCTTCTGTTAAAATTATTTCACAATTTATTCACAATCACAATTTGTTCTTATCCAATATTGTGCATTTTAGTTAACTTGTTTCAGTATTGTTGTCTTTGGTTCATATAACTAATTCTTCTGTAAAAATCATTTCACAATTTGTTCACAATCGTAATTTGTTCTTTCCCATTATTGTGCATTTTAATTAATTTCTTTCAAGATTGTTGAAACAAAATGTTTTTGGTTCATATAGATAATTCATCTGTAAAATCATTTCACCCATAAAAATATAAATTAAATTATATCACAATGTCTTAAATATAAACTAAATATATTCCAATTTTACTTAATTATTTCATATTGAACATAAGTAAATATTCTTCTTGTTCATTAGCGCAACAGTTCATTAGGGTCTGCCTACTGGCAGATTTCGAGACAGGAGATGTTTATTTTTACGAGAGAGGGCTGTCAGCTTTACGACTAATACTTTATAGTCATATGAGACCGGGACCTACGGTTAATGAGATTCCGAACCACTACAAGCATTCATGGCACCACCGTTACTCGAACCCAAAAATGTGCACCGAGAGCTAGTCACTTGGCTATCAGGCCCATATTAAATCTTCTCTTTTATAAAATAGCAAATGGAAACTAATTATCTATGTGTTTGGAAAAACATAATACAAGTACAAATATCTTAACTTAGAATTATTATTAACAGCACAGAAAGAAATGACCGAATTGGTTATTTGTATTTATCGGAGAACATAATTGCGGGCATAGATTCAAAAAAGATATTAATAATAAAATCAAACACTAAAAACTACAACACTTTTTTTCATAAATTAATTTAACAAAAAGTTTTAAAACTATAAATATTTAAAATGATCTTTAAAATTTTTAAAAACAATAAAAGTTCTGTAAATTAATAATATCATAGCAAATTCAGTCATAAAAATAATATAATAAATGCTTTAATTACTGTGATTAATATAATCTCTTATAAAAACAGCCAACTTACAAAAATTGTGATGTTTATATTTCAGGACTTTTCCCCTCTTCATTCAGTAAAAACATGAGTTTGGAATTTTTTTCAAATTCAGTCCTTAACTGTTTTCCAGAAACTTTTTCGGAAAGTTAAACCTCAGAAAAAAACTGCATCTCTTCGGTTTTGCTATGCTCTGTATTAGCATGAAAGAACTGTCAAAAGAAAGGTTGATGGATGATAAGAAGGAAAAAGTTATGATTTCTTCAGTGTTTTTTTCGATCGATCATTACTTGCATGGTTCGAGATCTTTTACGGTTGAACTTACTTTGACAATATTTTTCATGATATGAGAAGAAAGTTTTGTCACTACAATATACTGGTATGTACATGGAAAAACTGGTATGAAATGAAACATTGTATTGTTTTTGAATGAATATTAAAATAATATTGCAAATAACATATACATGACAATTAACATTAAATCATGTATATTCAACAAAAACTTTATATTATATTGGGAAAATATACAATTTGACTATAAGTGTAATAGTTTGTTTTTATTAATGTAATAGTTTTTAGTTTTTCAAAATACTCTGGCTACTATCAAGAGTTTATTGATGAAACATCTTCAATTAAAGTCAAACGAAAATGTTAATCTCGATTTCTTCAGCCGATTTAAGTACAGTGTGGTTATAACAAAACTTCTCGATATATGAGTCCCTAACTATCATACCATTCTCAGAAACAAAATGAAAATTTGGTTTAAGGTATTTCAAGGTATAAACGATACGTCAAGAACGTTCATATGAAGAACTAAAATTAAATTCTAACTGTTACAGTTGCGGACAAAATTTCGAAAATTGTAAATAGCAAACACATCACTTTTTCTTATTGGAATGTGATCTCCATAATGAATAACCATAAATAGCATGGGGCGGTCCCTATAGCACGAAAATCGCTATACAAACTTAAGAGAAAAGTGAAAAAAAATTCAATAATTACAGAGAAGGAACAGAAGCAAGATATTTCAATGTGTTTCATAAATTTTTTACGTGACCTCCTTCACATGTGATGGCACTTTACATGCGATGATGTATAGCACTGAAGCAGGCATCATGGCAAAAGGAATATGTTGAACCTGATGTCTAATGGCATTTTAGAAATTGATGCAGTTTACTGATTAAATGCATTCACTTTAGATTTCAGGTATCCATACAACAAAATAAATTAATAGTTTAAAAAACTAAAAAAAAACGCTTTTAGAGTTAATCAAAAACTAAAAGTAAAAAATAATTGTTAACATAAGAATAAAATGACCGACGAAAAATGAATGTCACTGTTCTAAAAGCGTGGGTGCTTTTGTATGACATTTTTAAACTAACTCTGCATTTCGAAATGAAACTAGTGAAAAATTATAACGATTGATATCGAGCACCCCACGCTTTTTAGAACAGTGACATTCATTTTTCTCGTCGGTCATTTTATTCTTATGTTAACAATTATTTTTTACTTTTAGTTTGATTAACTCTAAAAGCATGTTTTTAAACTATAATATTTAAATGAGGTCCCGGTACGGAGGACTGAACTATAGTTCTTACAATAATTCAATCGTGAGTAAAACAAAAGCTAAATGCGAATATGTCGAGCCAGCCAGGATTCGAACAGGGAATCTCCTGATTCGTAGCCAGGCGTGTTATCCGCTGTGCCGCTGTCCCAAGTAGGTCTGATTGTCTTTGCTGAATACTTTCATTCTGCATGGGCTAAATTGCTCTTCATAAGTTAAAATAAAATCACTAATCCTGGCGATCCTAATCATGATGAGATAACAAACTTATCAAAATATTTTATTGTCGTCGGTCCTTGATAAGTCTACAACGTTTAGATTAAATCTGATCGCTTAAAGTAGGGTAAAAGCGAGCCGAAAGAGTCAGTTACATATAAACATACATACAAACAAACATACAAACAAACAAACAAACATACAGGTGAAACTAATAAAACCGTATTAATAACGTCATGTGGACGGATGCAAGCCGGAGTTCTCCTATTTGTAAGATCTTCTGTCGAACGTTTCCTAATAAAATAGTCTAATAACAGAATATTCTCCCGCCATTTCGTGTTTCTGTGGCCGCCAAGGTCCCCCGATATCACTCCAATGAATATCTGGCTTTCGGAATACTTGAAATCTAAAGTGTATGCATTTAATCAACAAACTGCATCTTATTTGAAAGATGTCATCAGACGTCAGATTAAAGAGATTCCTCTTACTATGGTACGTGGTTCAATGCTTTACATTATCAGTCGCAGGTAAAGTATCATGGTGTATGAAGGGAGGTCACATAGAAAATTTGTGAAAACACATTCAAATGTCGTGCTTCTATTGCTTCTCTGCAATTATTGATTACTTTCAGATTGTTCTTAGTCTCTATAGCACCAATTTTCATACTACAGGGTAATCTACTTCGTAACGTTACAACGCCATTTATGAGTTTTCATTATGGAGATCACATTCCAATAAAAAAAGTAGTTGCCGTTTGAAATTTTCGAAATCGTGTCACTGTAACCATAATTCTTAGAATTCTGAGCGCATTCCTCAAATTGCCTTAAAGCTAAATTTCATTCTATTTCTATGAACGTCATGATAACTAGGGACTCATATGCCGCGAAAGTTTTTTTTTTATAATCACCTTGTGTATAAAACTAAGACGATTGCTCCAATCTTATAAAGTTATGAAATTCCTGTAAATGTTACCGAAACAAGCATAAAAATAAGTAAGGAATCAATAATTAAATATATAGTGCACCAAAAATTATTGGACACATTACAAAAATTATGTATAAAGAAATAGTATAAATTTACATACGTTTTTACTAACTTAAAGAATACAAAAGTTAATAAACTTAGATGTAGGATTTTTGGTTGCATGTTGTACATACACATTACACTCTCTTTCATGCCACGTATATGAAAAGCTATGGAGTTCTATGATCTAAAATACTCTTTAGTTCGCTAAGCATCTGAAATAAATCGATAGATTTGGTTTTGTTATATGTATTTAATGTTGCTTTTAATATTAAAATTGTGAAATAATTACTGTATTTTTTTCTTCATTATATTTTCTGATGCATTGTATATTATAATAATTAAAACTTACGTAGAATATGGCATCACATAAATAAAATTAATCCTAATTGGAATTTGTGTACTTAACTACTACTAATTATTATTATTACTCTTTTATTATGTATGGAAAACAGATAAGCAGTTTTCAAGTATCTCGAGGCCACACATTCATGTTATATAAATGGAAAATTTATTTTTCTCAGATCCCATCAGAATATTTTTCATGATTTTAAACACTATTAGCAATCAATATTGAAGAAATTTGTAATTTAAATTTTCACTAAACGTAATTAAAATAATTCTTACCATGTTTGAAAAAGAAGCAATCAATAAACGTGGAGATATTAAAATATTGAAATAAAAATTTAACTTCTTTCATATTAGTTATAGAATAAATAAACAAAAAAATTGAAGATTAATCTAATAAAGGTCAGATCAATTGCTAAAAGTTTTTTAATAGAAACGGCAAAATTATTGTTCGGTCATGAGTAATTTTATGAAATATATATATAGGCCGTAGTACTACAAATATGAAATCATTTTAAAATGTAAATAATTGTAGATATTATGCGAACGCATTAGTATTAGAAAAAAAGAAAAATATATATGAATGGAAAAACATGAATCGCAAATAGAATTTTAAAAAATCATTAGCAGACTAATAAATGCCTCATAAGCTACACTCAAGAGCAAAAACATTGTGACCACCCCTACATTTTGCAATGAACTCGCTTGGATGACGTGGAAGGCACTTCATCAGGTGGAAGGGGTATTTAACTGCTGCTGGAGAGTCTGAAGAATCATTCTTTCACTTACTTCTGTGTGCGATGGGAAAGGCTGCGGATCTAAGCGACTTCGATAGAGGGCAGATTGTAATGGCTCGAAGGCTCGGAACAAGTATTTCCGAAACTGCACGACTCGTGGGTTGTTCGCTATCTACAGTTGTTAGTACTTATGCAAAGTGGATGAATGACGGTGAAACCAGCAGTAGACGACATGGTGTTGGACGTCCACACGCTATCAAAGAAAAAGGTCGTCGGAGACTGTCTCGCATGGTGAAGCAAAACCGGAGCCAGACAGTGGCTCAGCTGACAGTCCAATACAATGCAGGGCCAAGTAGAATAGTATCGGAGCACACTGTTCAGCGGACACTGTTGGATATGGGGCTACGCAGCAAACGTCCCACTCGTGTGTTTTTGCTGACCAAGCGTCATCGCCAACTGCGCCTGCGTTGGGCCCGGGAGCATCGTGACTGGTCCATGGATCAGTGGGAGAGAGTTGCCTGGTCAGATGAATCACGGTTTGTCATTCATCACGCTGATGGCCGTGTCAGGATACGCCGTCTTCCAGGCGAACAGTTGCTCCCTCAATGTACAGTAGGTCATACACAGGCCGGTGGTGGCGGTATTATGCTTTGGGGACGTTCTCTTGGGCGTCTCTGGGACCCGTGGTTGTGGTAGAGCAGGCCATGAATGCTACAGGGTATCTGAACATCATTGCGGACTAGATGCAACCTTACATGGCCTCTGTTTTTCCAGCTGGAAATGGAATGTTCCAACAGGACAACGCCCCTTGTCACAAGGCTAAAATTATCTTGGAGTGGTTCCAGGAACATGATACTGAATTCCAGTTAATGTCCTGGCCGCCTAACTCACCGGATCACAATCCGATGGAACACATTTGGGATGTCCTGGGACGGCAGCTCAGAGTTCAAAGACCACCAATTCGCAATATTTCGGATTTGCGTAACCGTTGCTTAAACATCTGGTACAATCTGTCTCTCCGGCCATCTACCAAGGAGTGGCATCCATGCCAAGGCGGGTTGAAGCTGTGTTGCGCGTGGGTGTTGCGCAAAAAGGTGGGCCAACTCGTTATTGACAGGTGGTCATAATGTTTTGGCTCTTGAGTGTAGTATGTATTAATATGTAATGTTGTATCGATAAATTACTTTGTTTGTGTTGTTATCAAAACAAAACGAGTATTTTAACTACAAAAAAAAAAAAAAAAAAAAAAAAAACAAATTTTGAACATAATATAATTTGATAGGATGTATCGAATGTTCCAACTAATTTTTATTAAATATCAATGAATATTGTCAATTGAGGAAAGTAAAAAGAGCGATGGAGGGAGAATATTGCCTTCCAGGAGGACTTTAAGGGGTAATTGTCAAATTGTGTAGGTATGGTACAAAAACACAATACATTTTCACCAAACAGAATCCCATTTTTAAATAAATTTTAATTTCGCCCACCAACACTCCATTTTTTAAGTAAATGTTTAAGAAAAAGAAAATTATAATATATAAATTTGTTCTTATTAAATCGACGCATTTCCCTTAGGTGTTTGAATTAAACTACAAAATTCCTTCATGTTAAAAAACAGAAATGATACGAAAAAAGGATTAAAATAATAATAAAAAAAATTATTATTAGATAATGTTAAGATCAACCCAAAAACTATTTTTTCCTTAATGTCAAGATACAAATCATTTATTAATATATTAATACTATAAAGGAAATCGAATTTAAAATTTAGAGTTTCTTGAATTTCCTTACTTTCATTTAATAATTTTGTAAATTTGCGTCAACAAAGAAATAAATAATTCTTTGAGAAGGACAAGAAAGGAACTTATCTAATATTTGTAAAAAATTCCAATTATTCGCATCTCATTTGAATTTTTACATTAATTTATATTATTCACAGTTAATTGGTTATTACTTTATCTTATGGAAACTTAAAAATAAAAATATAACGAACTCTAGCCTTACTCAAAAATGAAACCAATTAATATATGTTCTTTTTTTTTTCTTGCATATCATTGATCTTAAGTCACACTAATATGTGTCCTAATTGCTTGCAGAGGGAAGTAATGGCAACTTTCTGGATAACTTTTTTAGATCTAACAGCTTTGTACATACATGTGGTATAGGATAAAACTCGGGAAATTTCTACTATGCAACCTGATTGTTTAGGAATTATCAAAATGAAATATGGCTCTCTTTGCTTCTAAAAACGGTACCTGCAACAGACGCTGTCGAAGGATTCTTACTAGAAGTCTTCCTGCAAGCTGGCTAGTACGTGTTAGTACTTCCCCAGTCAGCAGTTAGATTTTTACAAACAGTCAAAACTAAATAATTTATAACATATAAACGTTTTCTGAAAAATGTTTTTCAAATACAGTTACATAGAAATTTATATAATGAAACCTAATGCTGTTTTTAATTATATCATATGAAATCTATTCAGTTGAGATTACAGATTGCAATATCGGACCAAAAGTTCAATACCGGTATTCGGTATTTTTTAGATCTTAATACCGGGATACCGGTTTTAATACCGGTATTAGAAATTTTAGAAAAAGAAAGAAAACGCAGGTGTTTTTTTTTTTTTTTTTTATTTTTTTTAAAGTTTTATTAGAGCATGTAAATATCACAAAAATATTTGTGACTTATAAATTATAACAGTATATAAAGAATCACAAAAAATAAAGGAACATCTTATTTTTTTAAATCTCAAAAGTGTAAAATATCACTATTCAGTCTGTGGTACTATTACAAATTTTTGAAAATGATCTTAAAAACATAATGCATCAATTGTACTATCACTAAGCCTGTTAACGTAATTTTGTGCAAAAATGACCAGCTGTCAAAAACGCTCTTCAGCATCTACGTTAGTTTGTGGTACTGTTAGCAATGCGCGATAAACTTTTTCCAAGTATTTACCTCTAAATGCCTCATATTCAAATAAATCTATTTCTCGTCGGATTGTTTTGGATACAGCTGATTTTTGTATTGTATTTTGGTTTGTTGAAATTTTTTTAGTTATCGCTAATTCTAATTTTTGTTCAAGAGACAATTAATTTTCACTATCAACATTAGTGCCATTATAATCTTCGATAACTGTACCGAATTCTTCTGAATGTGGATAGGTTCTGAATTCTGAATAATAATTTACAGATAAGAATTCTAAATTCTTAGTAAATACCGAAAAAACCAGTATTTAAACTTTTGAATATCGGTATTACAAAAACTGTACAAATGGCTCAAAATACCGGTATTGCAATCCCTAGTTGAGATACACGAAAACTGTTGCTGGAGCTTGCATACGAAAATACATTCGTTGTTTTCCTATGCATCATTCTTTTTTTTTAAAAACAAGTCGTATTAAAAAAACTTTAGAAATTTCGATAATAGAGAAATTATGCATTAAATCTGATAGGGATGAATATTTTATACATAATTTTGACGCAAGTTGTGGGGAGAAAAAAATAAGATATTGGAGGTTAAAATAATTTTTATAGAATATTTGATTGTCTTGTAACTGAAAATACAATTGATTATTAAATGGCAAATTGCAAAGCTTTTATAGTAAACTTTTTAAAATAATAAAATTAATAAAAAATTAATTTAAATAATAAAATGATCTCGATTTGGATTCAATAAAAAATAAAATATGTTTAATAAAAGATTTAAAGAAAATTTATAATTTTGGCATTCTTTTCATTTTTTAAATTGCTTATTATATCGTTATAATTTCTTGCAGCCTGTTGTTAAATTTAATGATGGATAATTTAAACAAGTTCATTCACGTTCGCTATTAATACATCTATTTTAATTCTTTCATTAATTCACTATATTTAATGTGATAAAAAATCTTTCTTATATACATTTCTTCATTTTGAAAATTATTCAAATAAAATATATTAGAAAATAAAAAACAAGCTCTGCAATACGCATTTATTTTACAATATTTAATATTTTTGTGGAAGAAACGAGTTTTATTTATTTATTTATTTTTTTCATTTAAACTTTTTTCTATTAGATATGTAAAACGTTTAATCAAAGTTCATTCTGAAAATAAGTAATGCTTACTATCTCTATATCTATCTATTATGCTTTGCATAGTTTTAAATACATATACTTTATTGATACTATAACATAAAATGCTTAAAGAATTAAAAATTATGAGCAATAGAATGCGTGAAATTGTAAAAACAAATCAATCCTTGATGAGAAAATAATATACTTAATAAGAAGAAAATACTTCTTCTAAGACGTATGCACAATTTGTTAAATAACAAAACAAAGTTATTATTTCATAAATTTCAGTTCTTTTTTTAATAGTATTTGCATCAAACATAAACTAATTTTCTTTTGTAAATTAATAAATCAGATCAAAATAGGTGTAAAGTATTCACTATACTCCCTAAAAATTATGAATTAAATTGAATGAAAATTTCTGGACTAACTGAGAAAAAAATAGTTTCTTACTCAAAATTATAGAGTAACGCATTGTATTACTACGAAATTTAGAATTACATAACTTAAAACCAAGCTAAAGTATCATAAAATTTATTCTTATAATGAAAATAATGAGATTAGGAATTAGAATAATAAGCTTATTAATGGGTGATGCATAATAATATTCTAAAACGTATCAACACATCTATTAAATAACAAAGCAAGCTTATTATTTCATAAATGTTTTTTTATAATATTTACATCAAACATAAACTAATTTTCTTTGTAAATTGTTAAATCAGATCAAAATAGGACAAAGTAATCACTATACTCCCTAAAAATCGTGAATTTAATTACATGACAATTTCTGACTAATCAAGAAAAAGAATTTTTTACTTCAAACTCATTGTATTTATTACGAAATTAGAATTACGTAACTTTAATCCAATTTAAAATTTCAGTAAAATGTATCCTTATATTGAATAAAATAATCAGGTATCAAATTATTAGAATATTCAGGTATCAAATTATTTGATGTCAAATAATGAAGTATCAAAGTATTAGAATAATGAGGTTCTGAAAATGAGGTTCTCGAATTTATATTTTTGGCTACTCTATAATTAAAGTAAGAGTTGAATAAATACTTGCTTATGTTTAATTAGCCTAACGATGAATTATATGTCAATAACTAGTTCATCTTTTATAAAAAACAACAATCCATCATATGACAATAAAAGACACACTGTGTAACTTTAACGAAATTCATCAATTTCAAATTATGTCAACATGAAATTAATTATTGTGATAAGCTAATAAATAATGTGACAAATAATTAATAAGAATAACTAACTTTATTAAGTTCATTCGAGTAAAACTTAATAATTAATATCCTTATTTCTGCACCTTTGTTATTCATTATTCATTAAGCAGAATACATACATTATTACCATTTTATATTTAAATAAAAAATACTTGTTTTAAATTAAATAAAATATTTTTAATTATGATTAACAAAAACATGACTTTCCACCTACATTATCTGTTAGAATAAAATATTTTTCAATTCCTAATCAAATCCAACTTTATATCAAATATATTAAATTTTTTTTTTATTATTCCTTAAATTAATTAAACTTTGAATATTTTTTAATTCTTTTTTTACTGGAATTGATTTTAAAATAATTTTCCAGATTGATATCCAATTTGTTTTAACTTTGTATTATTCTACTTACTTCCAAATCAAATTTCTTATCATAAAGCAAAAAATTAGATTTTGATTTCGTCTTGAAAGTTTTTATATAACTATAGAATTTTTAACTATTTCTATTTTTTCCTACATAAAATTAATTAGAATGATCATTTCAAATCATTTTCAGTTTTATCAATCATTCCCAATTTTCAATTTTTCCAATTCATTTCGTTATATGTCATTGTATTAAAATGCTTTTATGCATTAAAAACTAACTCACAGTCACAATTTAGAAAGTACTGGAATCTTAGTTTTATACATGAAATGAAATTTAATTTTTATATCTTTCATTTCATTTCCTCGGATAATATTCACTGTTTATACTTCCTAGTGCCCTATACAACTAAAAACACAATTTCAATCCTACAATTTCTGATTCCTTTTAATATGTAAATATTTTTAATACTTAATTTGCATTAAGCGACCAACATTACTACTAAGACAATTTTAGAGTAATTTTCAGTTTTAATTTTAATCGTTATCTACTTTATTTTATTTAATTCTTACAAGACATTTCAATATATATCTAGCATCCTTTTCATTGACTGACTTAAAACTACTTTTTAAAATCATCTTATCTTTTATCAATCTTGTAAATTCATACAATGCATTGATTTGTATATATATATTATTACACCAAAATATAAATATACAATTTTAAAAGTTTTAGAATATTTAATGAATGTATAACTTTTTAAAATACTTTTCAATTCATATATTAATCGATAGATAATTCTACTTACTACAACATTCCTTCATAATACACAATTTAGAAGTTCCAATTTCAAAATATTAGTATACACTTATAGTTTTAGAATACTCAATAATTTGCTTGTATTAACTGAATAAAACCTACTTATTAAAAAAACATTTCTATCCATATATTAATTTATAGACAATTCTACTTCAACATTTCTATATAACACACGCAATTCACACATTTCAGTTTCAAAATATTAGTACACACACTACTAGTTTTAGAATACTTAACTGTGTTCATCATTTTTCTTATATTAAATGAATAAAGCTCACTTTTGAAAAATCTTTTCTATTCATATATTATTCTAAAGATAACTCTACAAACATTTATATATAACAAACGCAATTTAGACATTTCTATTTCAAGATATTAGTACACACTACTATTTCTAACACTTATTTTATATTAAATGAATAAAAATTGCATTAAATTTATTTTCTAGTTCTTATATTAATCTTTGTGATTTCCCACAACGCAAGTCACATCTAAATACTTCTATACAACAATTAAGCATATTATTTCAATCCCACCATTTGAAAGGTACTAGAACACTTTACTTTTGTACATTAAACGGATAAAACACTTTTAGAATAGTTTCAAATTCATATCGCAATTTTTATGATCATACAACCCATCACAAAACAATTAAATGTACACCTCCACATTTACGTTTGCAAATGCTAAAGTACTCCGTTATATCAATGTTTTAAATTATTGAAACTTTATTTATTGCATCATTTTAAGCTATATTACTTTTAGAAATGTCCACATAACCAGAATCTTTCATCTCATATTTCAACAGATGTTTCACCCTTACTGTAGCCCTGGTATACAAGTAACCCCATAAAACATTAACTCTTATCTGAACACTAGAATATTCTCCAATATCTAATATTTTTTATACATATCAAATGATTGAAAATCAATCTGTGGTTCATTTAAAGCTATGCCAAGTTCACAAACAACTTATCACAAAACAGTTAACACAACAAATATAGAACTCAATACAAAAAGTTAAATTCACATTTTCACCTTACATTTACAAATACTGAAGTAGTCCTCTTCATATCTAGAATTTTCTATATGTTAAATTACTAAAACCCTGTTCACCATTTTAAGCTATATTAATTTTAGAAATATCGACTATAACCAGATCTTCTCAACAGATGCTTCAACCTTACCGTAGCCCTGCACAAGTACTCCCCAAACATTAACACTTATCTGATTACTAGAATAATTCCAATATTTAATACTATTTACATATCAAGTGATTGACCAATTTGTATCATTTAAAGCTATGTTCACGAACACCATCATAAAACAGCGTTTACATAACAAACATAACAAGTCATCACAAAACAGTTAAATGCACATTTACATTTCTAAATACTAAAATAGTCCCCTATATCTAGAATTTTCCATGTGTTAAATTTCATTAAACTCTGTTTATTGGACCATTTGAACTATATTAATGTTAGAAATGTCACACATAACCAGAATCTTTCAACAGATGTTTCACCTTTTACTGTAACCCTGGTATACATGTAACCTTCATAAAATATTAACTCTATCTGAACACTGGAATCTTTCTCCGATATCTGATACTATCTACATATCAAAACGATCGAAAATTAATCTGTGGTTCATTCAGTTAAAGCTATGTCAAGTTCACACATTACCAAACATAACCAGAACCTTTACAGTCCATTGTATACAATTAAACATATTCAACTTTCCTGTCCTTAACAATTGTCACTCATCGGTCATAAAGAACATGAAAAGAACTCCTTACCGTCAGGCCTCCAGACACGCGCTCTTAAGCCCAGAACTTGCGCCGAATCTCACGCCTCTCCCGGACACCGAACTATCCGGGCTCTGCAGCTTAGCAGTGATCCGGGAACCCAGCCTATTGATCCCTACCTGCCAATTGCAGCATGCAGGTACCGTGTGGATATTCGTGCACTTGCAATTTGGTCCTTTTTCTAGTTCGGTACCGCTGGCCCCATTCTTTAGCGCAGAGCGCCTTTTAGGCCTAAGTAGGCGTCGCGGTGGTGGTCACCTGCTCTGGAAG